>QRFJ01000867.1:0-152529 GCA_006176705.1 Cocos nucifera
AAACTGGCCTGAGATATTTTACAATCCTGGTCTATGTAATTGGAACCTTGCAATCAAAGTCTGGGTCAACACAGAGAAAAAGAAATTATGGTTTATGGAATTGATTTAAATATTTGATCACTAAAAATGAGTTTGAGATTCTGAAGAATTGATTGGAATATATTGGCCGACATCTTCAGTATTTTTCACATCTGATAAATGAAAAATCTTCCTGCTAATATTTATTTTAGTTGATGCTCTTCATTGTTCAATGGTAAACACATCAAAGAATTCTGAAGATTGACTAGGTATAATTCTCGAAACCTAAAAGATAAAATATCTTAATCTGTTTTAATTTTTCAACATATCTAAATCTTTGTTTGGTTTTCTGGGGTGGTTTCAGGCATCAATGAGGTCCGGAGTGCATGCTGTGGAGGTGGAATGAACAATGCGCAGGTTCCCTGCACCCCAGTTGCGTTTTTGTGCCCAAACCGCAATGAATACTTGTTCTGGGACTTTGTTCATCCCACACAGGCCACGTATAATCTAGTGGCGTTGCAGTCATTCAATGGCTCGCAAAGCTATGCCACACCTATAAATTTGATGCAATTAGCCCGAAATTAACAGTCTTGGTGTCGAGGACTTCAAAGTCATGTCCCTTAGTTTGTTTCCAGGGGCATATGTACTAAGTAATAAAACTAAGAGTTTTAATGCAAAAAAGAAAAAACTTCCTGGTATTCAAATCTTCTCGCTCATCTTACTACAAGTTATTGACCAGTTGTTGCTCACCGTGTAATGTTAACAGAGAAAATGGACTGGGACTTGTTAAACTCTGATGAATTTACCATTAACAACAAAGACTAAGGTCTAGTATTTGGTGGACTAATACTCATAGTAATTTCAAATCAAGCATGCAGTCGCAAACTCGTTTACGGGGGAATAGTTACCTACAAGGCCATGCATCAAATAACGAATCTTTTTCTTCTGCATAATAATTAAAGGAATTAGTGTTTTGGGAATGGTTTATTTAGTTGTTGATCAACTATAAGGGGAAAGGGTTTTTGCAATGAAAAATTTTGTTGGAAAAAACTGTTGGAAAAGCTTTTCCCGACGGACTTTAAGACTGTTGGAGCCATCGACAAATATCTTGTAGATTAAAAAAAAAAAAGGGATAAAAAGTCCGCTGGGAAAAGATAATTTTTTATGATGACAATCATCCCATTGCGAAAAACTATATTTATGATGAAAATAGATCCATCGGGAGAGAATAAACTCTTTTATTTTAGAAGGTTTATCAACAACGAATGCAGTCCGTTCGGAACTTTTTTTAATTTAGAAAGTGTATCTAAATCATAAATTTACCAACATATTAAATAAAAATCAATTATAAAATCAATATTATAGCAGTTAATGAACATTTACCTGCAAATGCTTAAAGGATTTCCAAAATGAAAACTTAGAACTTAATTAATAAAACCATAATCAAGTAAAGGTACATATGGTTCAATCAAATTACACAACTTATTCCTTCGTGGACATGCTAAAAGTTGTTCTCATATACCTGTCATAATAATTCCATATACTCAAATCTAACCTAACTAGTAATCACCAGAAGACAAATGCTAAATCCCAATAGAATATTTTTCTTTTTTTTGTCTGCATTATATGACATTTCAACCATAAAGATGCCTTAAGCCCTTTCTTTGCTCCTTGTGACAGCTCCAACTATACGCAAATCAAACAAACATGTAAATTAATCTCATAGAATTCATGTAATTAACCTTTGAAATAACATGTCATAAAATTCAAAGTTGATTGTATATGGAGCAAAAGATGATATACTATAGTTACCACATACACAAAAATCAAAAGCTATCAAATAGACAAATTTCAGTAGAAATTAAACATAATTTGGAGAAACCACTTTATAATAACAAACATACCTCAGAAGTGATGTTTGGTCCGATTGCCCCCCAT
Source organism: Cocos nucifera (assembly GCA_006176705.1). Classification (NCBI taxonomy): domain Eukaryota; kingdom Viridiplantae; phylum Streptophyta; class Magnoliopsida; order Arecales; family Arecaceae; genus Cocos; species Cocos nucifera. The sequence continues at coordinate 1,957 of QRFJ01000867.1, forward strand.
TTCCTTTGCTACCAAATTCATTAATATTACAAGTTTTTCTTTCATATCTTGTAGTTCCTTATCTGTCTCATGAAATTTTTTCTTTATATCATGCAATTTCTTTTTAGTGGCTTCAAATTTTAATTTTGTAGTTTTAGCTCTTTTCTCGATTTTCTTATCTCGGCATCTTCTTCTCTTTTCACTACCTCTTCAATCATGATTTTCAATTCTTGAATTTGAATAGATCATAAACTAGATTTAGTTGGACCCATTCCTTCACATAGAAGACGGCCATGCTTGTTTGGGCAAAAACATGCATAAATATTTCTTCATCGTCCAGAAATCTCTTTCCCTCATCACATTGCAAGTTCTTTCACTTATGCCTGTAATATTGAAGTTTATATTTTCAAGTAGTTAGCATTAGCATATCAATATGCTATTAATAAAATATCATACTAAACTTGTTAATTTGATAATTACAATGGGTTTGAAATTGCTATTGAAATGTATTTGGTAATTATAATGGAGTTTTTGGTGAAGTGAGGAGCCAGAAGCTATATTAAAATAAAAGTGGAATAAGCACGGAATTGAAGGGACTCAAGAAATATATAAGAACTACAACACCATAATAAGATACAGGGCTAAGAGCATAAAAAACAAAAGCAGCATGGAAACTACTCTTACAGAAAAGAACAAAACCAAAAAGAAGATAGCAGTAGCTGAGTAGTTGGTGAGCAATATTTTGAACACCGCACGTCGGCATCTAAATCAGCTGTCTTATAAATTGTGCTTGAGAGAACAAATATTGAAGGGCATAGCAATAGTTGGGGTGAGCATGGTGACATTTCATAGAAATGAGCAAATGACTGAAGTGGTCATATGGGCTATGAAAATATCAAATAGAAGTCTAGGTATCCCAGCTACATTGAAGGTATTGTGATAATCATCATAAATATATAAATAAAAAATATTAAATCATATATTAATTTATATTTATTTTAAGAATTGATGTTTTGTAGGAAAGATCCTCACCAATAGAAAGAGCTCAATTTATGGGTTCAAACGAATCAAATTTGATAAAAATCGGAGCTAAAACGGACTTTAAATAAAGGTCAAAAGTTTAAATAAAGAAAATAATAATAATAAATATAAATTAAACTGGCTGATTCAGCCCAACTGACGAGCCCAGCTCGGTCGTAAGCCTAGCCTAGGCCTCCCCCACCATGACATTATGGTGACATCGAAAACCACATGGTCCATGATGGACCGATGGGTCATGTAGTATGCATGAATCCTTAAAGGGTCCATAGAAAAGAACATGCAGCTTATGGGGACAAAATCGATAATTCAGATGGTGTGGTGAGCTTTGATTGATCCAGGTCTTCAAAGAACCCAGTCTAGATGGTCCAGCGGCACATTACTGCATGATTGGATGATCGCGTGTGCTCCTAGTTCAGATTTGATGGCAGGGGTGGTTTCTTGTTTTGATTCAAATTCCTTTAGCCTCTGTGCACCATCCAACGGCTGAGAAGGTAGTCGGTCACCATCCAACAGTTAGTATCAAAGATTGGCTTGATTTAAGACTTCTCCAGCAGTTTTTTCATGTGATCCGATGGCCAACAATCACCTGATCAAGCAATCCGATGAATCAGAATCAATTTAGGGTTTGATCTTTTAGCTATGTAGTGGATTTTGATGGGTTTTGATCTATTCAAAGGTGATCCAATGGTCAGGATTTCTGTTGTATGAATAATTTGAGCCAAACTCAAATTTGGACTCTGAAAATAACTCTAAAAAACCCAAATCTTCTCTATTTAAACCCCGTTAAGCCCCAAAACTCTCTCAGGTCCTCTTAGCCCTAAACAAAGCCCTCCCACGCTCGATCCAAGCCACAGACACTTTTTTCCTCTCCTCTCTTCTTTCTTTCTTCTTTCTTCTTCTTCCATCTTTCATCCGAGGAGTTTGAAAATGCCGGAAGCTAGAGGAACCTCAACCATGCGTGGCTAAGGAGCTGAATTCTAGGAAAGTAGATGAAGTCTTTGAGCATGGATTGTATTTTTTCTTTATCTTTTATAATTTTTTTATGCAAACATGTTCTCCTACCTAGTTTTTAATGAAATTTATTTTTATCCACGAGTTCTTGACTTTATGACATGGTTATTATTGAAATCTAGATAGATTATATTTATTGGGATGGATTATGATCGAAAGATACAATCTGTACTCAATTTAAAAGTTTATTTTAGAGAAAAATCATTAAAAGTCATGTTTTAAATTTTTAAGAATTAAAAGTTGAATAATTTATGATTCTATAGAGATGGATCATGATCAAGAAATATGATTTATGCTCTAAAAAATAAATTATAATCATAACTAAATTCTTAAAATTTAAATTCTTATATTAAAAAAAATTACCATAATCCTGTTAAAGATGGATTCAAAATTTCAGAATATCTTTAATTAATTCTAAAATTTTAATTAATTATTATTATTTTTTATTTTAATTTGCTTATTTTAATTAATCTTCTTTAATCTACTTATTTAAATTTTTGCTTTAAAATTTAAAAATCAATCAAGCACTTTTTTATCTTTCTAATTAACTACCCTAGATCCCTGAGGAAATTGACATCCCGACTCACCACTATTCTAAATAGTAAAATTTTTATTTATGCTGTAAATGATAAGCATCAAATTTTTATTATCATTGTTGGGGATCTTGGCATGATTGATTTGAAAAAAAAAAGATTATTGATTTTTGTTGATCCTAGATTGATTTTGATGATAACAAAAGCATTTGAGTATAGATTATTAAATTACTAATGTTATTTGTGAGGATATGTAATTGTAAATTTTATGAGCTCACAAACTCTAAGTATTCCCATTCATCTAAATGAAGATTCATTATTCAAGATTTTATAGAAAATATTTTAGATTAGATACATCTCTCAAGAGATTTTAATGAAGGTTAAATCAAGATAAAATGATAAGTCTAGTTTACAAAAAAATTTGGAGAAGAAAAGATCACAAATGGTCTTTGGCATGCATGGCATGCAAACTGGATCGATCTAGTCTTAGATTGGATTGATCTAGTCTTAAAAGAAGCAAAAGATAGAAAAAGCAGAAAGCAAAATTTTTCATGAGCGAGAGGACTGAGCCAACCTAGTTTACAACTGAGCCAATCCAGTGACAACCAAGTCGACCCAGTCAGAAAAGTAGCCATTCCATTCTCAAAAAATAGAAGATAACAGAAATAGGTATTTCAAGATCTTTGAGACTGAGCTGATCCAGCTGAAAACTGAGTCGACCCAGTTTGAACTGAGCCGACCCATGCTTGTAATGGCTAGTTTTTAGTTTCGTGGCTTTTTCACTCCACACGCCTTTCAATGGCTATTTTCAATTTTTTAATGGCTAGATCACTTTCAAAAGCCCTCCTAGCTTACTTGTAATGGTGGAAAACCTCAGAGATACTTAAGAAAATATTTGGGATAAGTAAAGAGATTTTAGAACTTATAAAAAAAGAGCTTCCAAATAGTTTCTCAGTACATTCAAGTGTGTGAGCCAAATAGTCAAAAGGAAGGAGTGTTTTTTAGAGTTTTTCTTATCCTTCCAACATCCTTAAGCAGAAAGAAGTTAGGACATCACCATTGAAGATCAATTCTTATTTCTTTCAAGCACTCAAAGAGAAGAGATCAAGACTACAAGCCAAACTTCTAGATTTTCTTCTCTTAAGCTTCAAAGAGTTTGCTTTTATTTTATTTATTATATTTTTCATCTTTATTTTAAGTTTTTTGGGATGAGAAACTTGGGTTGGTCTAAGTCTTGAGTTAGATGTTGTATGGTTTGATTAGTGAGCTAAAGTAAAAATCAATCAGGATTGATTGTTAGCCCAAGAAAACAATCATTGTATGGTTGTGGTTGGTGAGCTAAGATCAAAACTAACTGAGTGAGATTGTGAATCTAAGTAAAACAATTGGACTATAATCAAGCCTAGTGATTATAGTTGGATTCCTAAGTGGTTTACTTAGGTACTGAGTTTAGCACCGAACTACTATAAAATTATTATATTTATGATGGTGTATCATTATTTTATTGATTTCATTCACTGCACATTACATAGCTTATTTGATTTGGTACTTAATTAGTTTAATCTACTTATATCTTAAGCTTAAAAATTTGAAATATCTAATTCACCCCTCCTCTTGAGAAGCCATACTTGGGCAATAATTTTTAATTTTATTTAGTTGTTACTATCTTTCATAATTGATTTCTTAATTTCTATAGTTTTGATTAATTTATTGCTTTTTAAAACTTAATCACTTGAATTTATTTTCTTTTGCAAAATCAAAAGAATAAAAAACTAAAAAAAATCTATAAAAAACAAAATCATAAATCCCAAAAATCATAGACATTTCATAACACTTAATTAATTTAGCATAACCAAAAATATAAAATAAAATTAATTTTTAAATATATTTGGATACCTTGCTTTATTTGCATTGTATATCTATAATGTACTATAAGGGCACAACCTATTAAATAAGATAAGGTGGAGATTTGATTATCTTTTCTTAGCCCATAAATCACCATCCTTCATACTGTATTGACCTAAGGCTTTAACTTAAAAATTAATTAGATATTGTTCCTAGGATATTCGAGCTTAATAGGACAAGAAAGTCCTAGAGTTGGACTAGATTCGGATTGATTAATTACTCGATGTCTAAGGCAAGTGATTTAAAGAAGATGATTTTCAATTGATTTTCTTGTCTAACCTGGCTAGCTCAGTTGGTGTCTAAAAAAGCAACAAGCAGGAAACCTTCTACATCTTATACTTATCTGATCGAGCCAGTTAGTCAATCTTGAGCTTGGAGTGCTCGAAGACGGTCTTGGAACAGTTAGAAGCTATCTAGATCCATGTTAACCCTAGGATAGAGAGTCCATTTTGAGCTAACTTGTTTGTCATACAATTCAACCCTAATTAAAACATTCTCCTCTATCATCTCTAGATTTAGGATTCCTTAGAGCTCTCATCTTTAGAATTCTTTCTCTTTGTTCTTCTCTTCTTCTCATATATAAAAAAAAGAGAAAAATTATTATATCAAAAACATAGAGAACCTAGCAAATTATCCACTTCCTTCTTGAAAAAGAAAATATGGATGATCAGTAAGAATTGAACAAAACCTACTCTTGACTAAGTAGCCAACGAATCCACTATAGATGAAATCAATCGTGAACCCCAGGTACTAATGGACCTTTGCTACCCAGTAGGCTTAGCCCAATCATCCTATATTCAACTATCCCAAACTACTGCTACCACCTTCGAGCTAAAATCTCAAATCATTAATATGCTCCCCAAATTCATTAGATTTGAAGATGCATATATTTTCATTAGAGAATTTGAGAAAGTATGTGACACCATGAGAATACACTAGCTCTCAGAGGATGCCATTAAACTGAGATTGATTAATTTCACCCTCAAGGATAATACCAAGAAATGACTATATAACTTGCCCAACCACTCAATCACAACATGCTATGGCTTTGTAAAAGTATTCTTGAGAAAATTCTTTCCACATCACAAAGCAGCAAAATTAAAAAATGAAATTAACCAGTTCTTTTAATTAAAGGATGAGTCATTCTAAAAACATCTAGACCATTTCAAGAATCTCTTGAACCAATGTCCATATCACGGGATAGAAATTTGGAAGGTTGTGCCAAATTGTATTTGAAGGTTTAAAATCAAATTCAAGAACCATGTTAGAGTCGATGTGTCAGGGCCAATTCATGTATAAGGAAGCTAACAAGGCCTAATAACTTTTAGTGGACCTAGCAGAAAAGAGTCTACAATAAAAGGCAACTAAGAAACTAGACAAATCCATACCATCAAGAGGAGCGATGCACCATGTCCAAACTTTCCTAGCTGAATTTGCAAGCTTAGCCCATAGAGTTGAGGCCCTAGAACTTCAAAGGTAGCACCAAGTAAATCAATTGTTTGCACTCATATGTGATGGATGCAGTAACTTAGGTTATGTACTAGAAGAATGTCCCTCTCTCATAAACCAGATTGATAATGATTATACACAAGTGAATGCAGTATATCAAAGACCTACTAGTGACCCCTATGCATCAACCTACAACCCAGGGTGGAGAAATCATCTAAACTTTTCTTGGTCACATAACACTAATTCAGGCAATCCTAATCAATAATCCAAATTTTTTTGGCTCCAAAGATCAAATTCTAATAGACCTACCATTAATCAATCTTATTTGAGGCCCAATCAATCATTGAACAATCCAAATGACCAAAGGCTTAATTCATTAGAAAAAGCTTAGAAGTCATGATGAAGTCACAAAACGACCTTATTAACCAACTTATGAATTCAAATTCCCAAGCCATTGCCTGTCTAGAAATATAGTTGGGTTAGTTAGCCATAGCTCTTAGTAAAAGAGAAAAGGATAAATTACCAAGTCAATCCAAGACTAACCCCAGGATCCAAAACAACCAAAATCCACAATAAGGACCCTAGATCAACCAACTGAATGCTATTCACACATTAAGATCTGGGAGACAAATAGATAACTTAGTGGGCACACCTGAATTAGAAGAAGAAATAGAAAAATCACTATCTAAACCAATATATAACCAGAGCCAGTCTAAAGAACCTAAAGAAATAGAACTTGATTCATTAGTAGAGCCCGCAACAGAATTAGTTGGACTAATACCCAAGGTTGTAGCATCATTTTCTAACATACTTAAATCCAAACGAAACTCACCCCAACTAGATAAAATTCTGGAGTTCTTTAAACAAGTTAAAGTAAATATTTTCTTATTCGATATGATTCAATAAGTCCCAACAAATGCTAAATTTCTTAAAAACTTGTGTACCAAAAAAAAGATAACTAATATACTAAGAGAGCCTTCCTGGTAGCTAGTGTGAGTTCATACTTATCAAACCATATACTAGTGAAATACAAAGATCCAAGATCTCCCACTATTTCTTGCATCAAAAGAAAACCCTCATTGATAAGACTCTATTAGACTTAGGGGCGAGTGTCAATATACTATCTTATTTAGTTTATGAAAAGATAGAGTTTGAAGAAATTAAAGCCTACAGGAATGACTTTACAATTAGCCTATCAATTTTTGAAAGTAACAAGAGGAATAGTAGAGGATGTATTAATTAAGGTTAGTGATTTCATCTATCCAGTAGACTTCGTGATACTAGAAACTGAATTTGTAATAAATCTAAATGACCACTTCCTAGTTATACTAGGTAGACCATTTCTAGCCACAGTCAATGTTCAAATCAACTATCGAAATGGTCTAGTGAAACTTTTCTTTGGTAACATGATCATAGATCTAAACATTTTTAACATGTCTGAAATAAATCAAGTAAGTGACCAAAACTAGATACAGGACAATGTTTATGAACCCATTGACCTTAGTGATAAAAAATTTGACATGGAACTATGGATGAATCAGAACTATGAAGAGTCTGAGGAGATCAATGATTTAGCTATAGTCAATACCGAACTTAGATGGAAACCTCCAGTTGAACCATTGTTTAGACCATTAGTGGAGGAAACACCCAAGTTAGAATTAAAAATACTCCCCAAACATTTAAAATATACATATTTAGGTTCATTAGAAATCTTGCTAGTAATTATTTTAATAGACTTAGATCCTATACAAGAGAAAAAATTATTGACTGTTCTTAAGAAAATAAAGAAGCATTAGGATGGACCATGGCTGATTTAAAGAAAATTAGTCCGTCGATTGTTCAACATAGAATTCATCTATTAGAGGATGCTAAGCCAAAAAGAGATCCCTAAAGAAGACTGAACCCAGCCATGAAAGAAGTTGTAAAAAAAAAAATAAAACTCCTTGATAGTGGAATAATATATCTAATTTCAAACAGTTCATGAGTAAGCCCAGTACAAGTGGTACCCAAGAAGTCAGGAGTTATTGTAGTCCAAAATGATCATAACGAATTGATCCCAATAAGAGTTCAAACCGGATGGAGAATCTGCATCGATTATAAAAAATTAAATACAGCTATCCAAAAGGACTATTTTTCTCTACCTTTCATAGATCAAATGTTAGAATGATTAGTAGGACATGATTTTTATTATTTTCTGGATAGATATTCTAGTTACAATCAGATTTTGATAGTCCCTGAGGATCAAGAAAAGACTATCTTTACCTGTCCATATGAAATCTTTGTCTACAAATGCATGCTCTTTGGGTTATATAATGCACCAGCTACTTTTCAAAGGTACATGACTAGTATTTTCACAGACATGGTTGAAAGATTTTTTGAAATTTTCATGGACAACTTTTTCATCTTTATATCTACCTTCTCCGAATGTCTACATTATCTTAAACTAGTTTTAAAAAGGTGTAAGGAGAAGCATCTAGTTTTAAATTAGAAAAGATATCAATTTATGGTTAAGGAAGGTATAGTCCTTGGTCATGTAATTTCAAAATGAGGTATAGAAGTAGATAAAGTCAAGATAGATTTAATTAAAAATCTTTCACCATCAAAATTAGTAAAAGAAATTCACTCTTTCCTCGGACATGCTAATTTTTATAGATGATTTATCAAGAATTTCAGCAAAGTGGGTTGACCATTAACTAGCTTGTTAGCCAAAGATGTTAAATTTGACTTCACACTTGAATATCTCAAGTCCTTTGAAATTTAAAGAAGGAATTGACTTCAGCCCCAATTATTCATCCACCCATATGGATTCAATATTTTGAACTCATGTGTGATGCATCTGATCATGTCATAGGAGCTATTCTAGGTCAAAAAATATATAAGCTATCTCAAGTGATCTATTACACTAGTAGGACCTTAGATGAAGCACAGCTTAATTACTCAACCATTGAAAATAAATTTTTAGCTATAATATTTATACTAAAAAAATTTAGATCCTATTTAGTGGGATCTCATGTAATCATCTACATAGATCTCTCAGCCATTAGGCACCTTCTCTCAAAGAAGGATGCTAAGGCATGCCTAATTAGATGGATCTTACTTTTGCAAGAATTTGACCTAGAGATCAGGGATAAGAAAAATACTAAAAATATAGTGGCAGATCATTTATCTCGTCTAGCAATCATACCAACTGAGGAAACACTTATCAATGAGTCCTTTCCTGATGAATAATTATTGTTAGTAAACTCAGAACCATGGTATGCCAACATAGTAAACTTTCTAGCCACCGACCAAATTTCAATGCATTAGACCACTCAGGATAAGAATAAAATTTTCTCTCAAGTAAGTATTTTATTTGGAATGATTCATATTTATTCAAACAATGTTCTGACCAAATTATAAGAAGATGTATCCTGGATAATGAAGTTAGGAGCATTTTATCCTTTTGCCATGACCAAGCTTGTGGTGGTCATTTTGGAGCTAAAAAGGCTGTAGCTAAAGTGCTCCAGTGTGGATTCTATTAGCCTAACCTATTTAGAGATGCCCATGAATATCGTAAAAGTTGTGTTAGGTGCCAACAAATAGGTCAGATCACAAAGAAAGATATGATGCCTATGAATCTAATTTTAATTATAGAAAATTTTGATGTATAGGAAATAGACTTCATTGGACTATTTCCAAAATCTTTTGGGAATATATCTTAGTAGCTATAGACTATATATCTAAGTGGGTAGAGCCAGTGCCATGCAAGATCAATTATAGTAGGATTGTTATAAAATTTCTTAAAAAAACATTCTTTCTTAATTTGGTACCCCTAAAGCTATTATCAATAATTACAGAACATGCTTCTGCAATCGATCTTTTGCGTCACTAATAAAGAAGTATAATATTATCCACAAACTGGTCACACCTTATCATCCACAAATAAATGGACAAGTTGAAGTTTCTAATTATCAAATCAAGCTAATTTTAGAGAAGACAGTAAGCACAAATAGGAAAGATTGGTTTTTAAAATTAACAGATGCACTTTGGACATATCGCACATTTTTTAAGATTAATTTAAGAATGTCTTCTTATAGGCTTATTTTCGATAAAACATGTCACTTGCCGGTAGAACTGGAACATAGGGCGATGTGGACCATTAAATAATTAAAGAAAAACTTGAGAAAATTAGGAATGAAGCCTATGAAAATATGAAAATTTATAAAGAAAGAACTTAAGCTTTTCATGACTAACCAATTAATAGAAAATCTTTTATACCTGGATAAAAAGTTCTTTTATATAATTCTAAACTATACCTATTTTTAGAAAAGTTAAGATCTAGATGGACAGAACCTTATATAGCTAAGAAAGTCTTCTCACACGGGGCCATAGAGACTGAAAATCCAAGTAATGGTATTACTTTTAAAGTTAATGGACAATGACTGAAATCATTCTTGGAATTGCCCACTGAACCTAATGAAGAAGCCATAGTTCTTTATGAACCTATTTACTCTGATTAATTTAGGAATAGGTCTGGATGAAGATGCTAAACTTAACGCTTACTAGAAGGCAACCCAGTTTTTTGCATTTAATTTTTTTTTAGTTTACTTTTTCAGGACTAAGTTAGAGGGAGAACTACAAACTCATACTAAGCAAAGAACAAATAAAGCTTAGGCCAAGACCAAAAACATATTAAATCAGGCGAACTCTTTTCTTTATTATTTTCTTGTCATTTATTACACTCTATTTTTTTCCTCCATTAAGCATAATAAAAATTAAATTAGGAGGGAAGGATAAATAAAATAATTAAATCCTCAAATAGTATAATTATTAGTTTTATGCACTTGATTTCATTCCAATTTAAAGTTTATCAAATATTTTAATTGATGATTGATTAATAATCTAAAGAATTTTTAAAATATAAAGGATCCAATTATTAAGAAAATCTAATAAATGGTCAGGTCTAGAATAAAATAAATTTTTGAGTAATTCAAAAATCTTCTTCTAGCCTATATTCAATAAAGAATCTTTTTTTTATGGATATGAGTGAAAAATATAAAAAAAATTAAAAAAAAAGAGAGAGCAAGTTTTAAACATTAATCTTCCCTTGAGTAATCAGATTCCATTGCCTAAGTAAGCAATGTTATTCACATCAAAAAGTAGGCAATATGAAGAAACTTGTAGTACAGTTAGTTTTAACCTTTAGCCTATTTAACTCGAGTCAGTAAGCTCAAGGAATGTTCTATACCTAATGATTTAAAATCAACTAGTTTGGAAGTCATTGGTCTAAAGCTCCCTATAAGGGTAAGATAAAAAATTTAAGGGATTAAAACATTGCATTGGCTATAATATTAAAAAAAATTTTCATACTCTAGCTCATACTAAAGATAAAGAATTTAAAAAATAAAAATAGAGAGTTGGTTAAAGAAAAGCTCTAAAATTTTATATTCTTCACTTAACCATTATTTAGGATGAAATTAATAATCCGATGACGTATCTCTTAAATCTCTAATCAAGTATTAATTAACTTTAGGATGATCTGAAGAAACATTCACATCTTATCGAGTTGGTATATACTTTTAATTTTCTTTCTTTTACTTGAGGATGAGTAAAACTCAAGTTGGAGGGTATGATAATCATCATAAATATAAAAATAAAAAATATTAAATTATATATTAATTTATATTTATTTTAAAAATTAATATTTTTATTGATGTTTTATAGAAAAGATCTCCACTAATGGAAAGAGCTCGATTTATGGGTTCAAACGAATCAAATTTGACAAAAATCGAAGCTAAAATGAAGTTTAAATGAAAGTCAAAAATTTAATTGAAGAAAATAATAATAATAATAAATATAAATTAAACCAGCTAGTTCAGCCCAACTGACCAGTCTAGCTCGCCCGTAAGCCCGGCCCAGGTCTCCCCCCACCATGATGTCAAGGTGACATCAAAAACCACACGATCCATGATGGATCGATGGGTGATGCGGTATGCGTGGACCCTTAAAGGGTCCACAGAAAAGATCATATGGCTTATAGGGGAAAAATCGATAATTCAGGTGGTGTGGCGAGCTCTGATTGGTCTAGATCTTTAAAGCACCGATCCATGGTGGTCCAGCGGCACAATACTACACGATTAGATAGCTGCATGTGCTCCCGGTTCAGATCCAATGGTAGTAGTGGTTTCTTGTTTTGATTCAAATTCCTTCAACCTTTGTGTGCTAGAGCTATCAACGGATCGGGTCCAGACCCGAGACTCGTAGGTATTTATCCGATGGGTCCGAGTCTGATACTATTATTGGACTCGTTTACCCAGACCCGGATTCGGATCCGATAAACCATGATATAAATGGATAGGATCTGAATATTTAGTATCCAAACCCGATGACCCAAAACCCAAATTATATATAATATAATATAATAATATTATATATAAAAAAAATTAAAATCCTAATCTATTTTTAAAAATTTCTCTCCCTTTCTGTCTTCCTCTCTCCTTCTGTCTATAGACCACCGACAATGCCTCTCGCTCCCCTCCTCATCGACAGGTCATGGCCGAACCTCGATCTTGCCCATGCCCCCTCTCCTCTCTCCCTCTCTCAGTCTTGGTCTCCCTCTCTCGGTCTCTCCCTCTTTCAGTCCCTCCCCACCTCTCCCTCCCCTCCTCGTCGGCTAGTCATGTTCAGACCCCCTCCCTCCCTCTCTCTCAATCTCTCGTCGGACCCCTCCCTCCCTCTCTCTCCCTCTCTCGATCTCTCGCCGAACCCCTCCCTCCTCTCTCTCAATCTCTCTCAATCTCTTGCCATACCCCCTTCTCCCTCCCTCTCCATCTCTAGATCTCTTGCCAAACCCCCTCCCTCCCTCTCTCTCAATCTCTCACTAACTTGCCAGACCCCCTCCCTTCCTCCCTCTCCTCTCTCAATCTCGATCTCTTGCCGGACCCCCTCCCTCCCTCTCTCTCCCTCTCTCGATCTCGCTCGTCAGTGGTCGATGAGCGATGGAGCCTGCCCTCTCTCCGACTCTTGGTCTCCCTCTCTTGGACTCTCCTCTCTTAATCTCTCTCTCTCCCTCTCTCCCTCTCTCAGTCTTCCTCGCTGGCAGTCAGACCCTTTCCCTCTCTCTTTCTCGATCTTGCTCGCCAGCCGTCGGTGAGCGACCGAATGCTTCATCTCTCCCTCTCGATCTCTCCCTCTCTTAGTTTCGAGTTCTGAAACCAGGTTTAGATATCCAAGATCCATTAGGATCCAAGTCTGATACTTAAAGATTAGACCCATCGGATATTCGGATCCGGATCCGATACTGGTAACTAAAATTGGGTCCGAGTCTAGATATCTAAATTTCGACCTGAACCCGATCCATTGACAAGTTTACTATGCACTATCCAATGGCTGAGAAGGCAGCCAACTACCATCCAACGGTCAGTATCGAAGATTGGCTTGATTTAAGACTTCTCCAACAGCTTTTTCACGTGATTTGATGGCCAACAATCACCTGATCAAGCAATTCGATGAATCAGAATCAATTCAAGGCTTGATAGTGGATTTTGATCTGTTCAAAGATGATCCAATGATCAGGATTTTTGCAGCATGAATTATTCAAGCCAAACTCAAATTTGGACTCTGAAAATAACTCTAAAAAGCCCAAATCTTCCCTATTTAAAACCCTCTATGCCCCAAAACTCTCTCAAATCCTCTTAGTCCTAAACAAAGACCTCCCACACCTGATCCAAGCCTCAAACACTTTCTTCCTCTCCTCTCTTCTTTCTTTCTCCTTTCTTCTTCTTCTATCTTTCATTTGAAGAGTTTGAAGATGCCGGGAGTTAGAGAAATTTCAACCATACATGGCTAAGGAACTGAATTCTAAGAAAGTAGATGAAGTCTTTGAGCATGGATTGTATTTTTTTTTTATCTTTTGTAATTTCTTTTATGCAAACATGCTCTCCTGCCTAATTTTTAATAAAATTTATTTTTAGGCATGAGATCTTGACTTTATGACATGCTTATTGTTGATTAAAAATCTAGATAGATTATATTTATTAGGATGGGTTATGATCGAAGATACATTCTATACTTAATTTAATAGTTTATTTTTTAAAAAAATCATTAAAAGTCATATTCTAAATTTTTAAGAATTAAAAGTATTAAATAATTTATGATTTTATAGAGATGGATCATGATCAAGAAATATGATTTATGCTCTAAGAAAATAAATTATAATCATAATTAAATTCTTAAAATTTAAAGTCTTTCATTAAAAAGAATTACCACAATACTGCTAAAGATGGATTCAAAATCTCAAAATATCTTTAATTAATTTTAAAATTTTAATTAATTATCATTTATTTTTTTATTTTAATTTGTTAATTAATTAATCTTTTTTAATCTACTTATTTAAATTACTGTTTTAAAATTTAAAAATCAATGAAGCACTTTTTTTTTTCTTTCTAATTAACTGCTCTAGATTTATGAAAAAATCGATATCCGACTCATCACTATTCTAAATAGTAAAATTGAGTTAAATTTTTATTTGTGCTGTAAATGATAAGCATCATATTGATAATAACAAGCTAGGCATACAGAGGAAGGATTGCAGCAACAATGTACTTGAAACTGGAAAAGGAATAGAGCAGAAAAAGAAGCTTGAAACTTGCAATGATGTAGACACCCAACTTCATTTATGTGTTCAAGAGAAGTAAATATATAACTCCCAAAGGCAAAGATGCAATGTATACAAGAAAGTCAGCAAACTTGAAAGATTAGTAGTGAAATAAATTGGGTATGATAGAACATTAGATAATTTGAGGTGTAAGGTGTGTCATAAGAAATCCAGCAACCATTTACATAAAAGAAACCAGTTAACGATAGTATCTTCTGCCATAATAAATATGATGTATTATAAACTATGCTGCAAGAAATCCACCTATTATTTGCTTGAGAGAATACCATTATCCCTAGCATCATTTGGCATAGACGAAGGTAAGATTGGAAATATTGGCCATTCGGAGCAGCCACTTTAGTATTAAACCATATATATGTTGTAAAGTGATGCTAAAGACGAAATGTATTTAGTTGTGATTTTTTTTTTTTTTTTTTTTTTTTTTTTTTATGAAAAGGGAGGACGAACCATCCTTTTTTTATTTCAAAGTAACAAGAGTGTACAAGAAAGTAGTGACAATAGCTGAGTTGGCTAAACCAGAAATCTGAAAGCTTTCTAAAGACCGTCAGAAAAAAATTAGAATCTCTAAACCGTTTGTAAAATTTCCATAGAGATTCTATTGTCTATCAGAAGCATACACCATTACTGATTTGTTTCTGTCAATTCCTATAAATCCAAGTCAGAGCAGGACCTATTTTGCTGAAGTGTAGTTCTACAAATTTGTTTCAATCATGAAATGGTGCTCTCTTTTCTGTATTGGGGAAGAAATGATGTCAAAACCTACGCTGCTCTGTTAGATCCCATCAAAAACCATGATTTAGCTAGAAGGCGAGCAGCTGATTTCATCTTTTCTCTGTCCAATCTCTGGACTTGTTTAGATGTGTCGCTTCTTCTTGTTGAATTTGAGCCATCTCTTGCATCAAGTTGTCTTGCTGTCTTCCGATGTTTCTAAATAGGATGCTGGCTAACTTCTTGTTGTTTTCCGTTTCTTGTGATGTCGATTCCTGTAGCAGATATTTAACTACCTCTACCATTTTAACCGGTGCTCTTGCTTCCGCATTAAAGATTCTTTGGTTTCTTTCTTTCCAGAGACTCCACATAACCACTGACGCAGTGCAGTCCCATATCGTTCTTATCTCTGTTGGTACTTTTCATCTCCAATGGTTCCATAAACCTTCCGCGATACATTCCCGTATTGAAAGTTGCAAAATGTTTATGAAGTGTTTCCGTACCATTCTAGCAAAAATGAACTCTAGAAAGATGTATGTCGATGTTTCCTCTAGGCAGCCACATGTTCTACACCATAGATTTTCAGCTGTTAGTATTTTATTATTATAAAATACAAGCCAATTAAAGATTTTGATTTTTTTGGGCATGGGTAGTTTCCAATTTGCTTTTGCAAACTGAGGGTAAACTCCTCCATTGGAGAAGAAGAAATATGCATTCTTTATAGTGAATTTGTTATTCGTTGACCACTTCTAAAGCACTTTATCAGTTTCTTCGTTTAGTTGTATTTCACCAATGACCTTTGAGTCAGCCTTATATTTCTTTCCGGGTTCCTGATTGCTTCCGGCTTGGTTGATAGCGCATACTCCAGAGGGAAGGCTGATCTTAGGAGACTTTGTTGATGCCAAAAATCGTGCTAGAATGCCATTTGCTGTCCATCTTCCAATATGAAGCATGTGCTTTGAAAGAACCATGTTTTTAACTTTTAGTACATCCTTCCAAAATGCAGAAGCTCCGAGAGCCATAGAAGAATTTACAACACTAGGAGTTCTGTTTCCATAATAAGCATCATGTATAATTTTCCTCCAAAATCTTTGTTCTTCCTTAAATATCTCCACCGCCACTTTAACAGCAAGCAATAATTTAAAATGTTGAGGTTGATGACCCCAAGCCCCTCCAATTTTTTTTGGTCTGCAAACCATGTCCCATCTAACCAAACTGTGCCTGCCATTGTAACTCTTATTTCCTCTTCAAAGGAATCTTCTTCGTATGTCAATCTTTTTGAGAATTTGAGCCGAGGTTAGCATTGATGACGTCTAATAAGTTGGAACCGCTCCCAGCACCGTATTGATTAGAACCAATCATCCTCCTATACTGAAGAATTGCAACCTTTTAAAAGGACAATACATGGGATCTTGCTGATTTGCCTCCGGGAAAACCCATCATCAGATGTAGATGCGTTTGTAATATCAAAACTAGATCTCGTAGATCCATTTGAGCAATGCAAAGCAAGATTAGTTGCTAGATATTTGTTCAATAATATGAGCCGGACCGTTGGGAAATACTTGCTCTCGCTTGACTTCTATTAGGACGCTTCTGCTAGCAGCCTCGAGTTTTAATGGTTGGGATTACAAAAGCTAGATGCTACGAATACTTTTCTTAATGGAGATATCGACGTCGAGGTATACATGACACCCCTCTCCAAGTTTGGCTCATTGAGCACACGATGTTTATTTGCTTTGTTGGGATCTATATGCCCTCAAATAAGCATCCTCGTACTTGTCTGAGAAAAATTAGATCAGCCACTCTCCGACATGATTTTTCCCAGTTCTCGTGGCGCTTCATGTTTATTTTCTCTTCGACTCGAGGATTGTTCTTACTTCTTGTAAAGATCCAGTTTTTCTCATGGATCTTAAAGCAATAAAAAAAAAAAAAAAGTCGCGATTGGACTCTGTTTTTTCTTCCTCTTTCGAAGCCGACGAAACCGGGGGATGGAGACTCAGTCCGAGCCAAATTAGATTCATAAACCTTTGGTTCTCTACTAAAAAGGATGCCTCTCAATCCGAGCCGAAATGTCCTTGATTCCTCACAGTTTTCTTCGTGTTTTCGCTGAAATTTTCATCGGGAAGATTCGGGATTTCTTCTCCGAGGTAAACATCTTCCCCTTTCTTCTCTCTCTTCCCGATTTTCCTCCGTCGCCGTCGCTCGAATTGAGCCGGCGAATCGCCTGATTTGGGCAAGATAGGTGGTCTCCTCTGTTCCGAGTATTCTTCCTCTATTTTGCCGACTACCGGCGGCAGTAGTCGCTGCCGGGGTCGCGTCTCACCCGGCATAGGGCGCTGCCGTTGGCCGCCATCTGGGACTCCATGGCCATGGCCGATGAAGAGTCGAAGGGAAAAAGTAGTTCGGGTACCCTGTTTCCACAAAGAAGAAGGAAAAAACAAGAGAAAGAGGAGGGAAAGAAAAAGAGAAAAAAAAAGAAAAAAGAAGAAGAGAGAGAGAGAGAGAGATGAAGAAATGGAAAAAAAAAACGGGGGGGGGGGGGGGGGGGGGGGTGTAGGGAGAGATCCAAAACCTCACCATTAGATCCCAATCTGGTTGAATCTAGATCAATCCAAGATATTTAGGCCCGACTCATAATCCAACCCAAATCATGACCTGGATTAGAATTTTCTCTCTTTGTTCTAAATTTCTTCTCGATTAAGGGCTAAAATATTTTTATATTATCTAATCAGATGCCTTCAATACTAGATGAACATCCGATCTAGAAATCGAGCCATAAGTTGAAGATATAAATTTTGAATTTGATTGATTATAAGTTATTTTTAATATATGAGGTTTTAGAACATATTCATATATTTAAAAATTAGATTTTATAAATAAAAAATATTAAAAAATTTAAAAATTATAAAAGTTTGAAAGTATATATTTATGCATGAAAAGTAATTCAAAATATTGGATCAAGCATGATATTATTTTAGCATAATTATAAAATTTGAAATGAGATGATTTCTTTTGTTTTAATGTTGCATGATCTTTGAAAACCAAGTTATACATATTTATCCTTGCACAAATTTTGAATAAAATTATTCTCTTATTTCTAAAATTAAGATGTAGAAAACTTGATTTGATATTATTATGAAAATTGGTATGATGATTTATGAGAAATTGGTTATGGTGAAATTATGAGAAAAGCTTTTAAGTTAGACTATGATCTGGGTCTATTAGCCATTGAAACTGATCATCAACACATATTAAAAATTGGTTTCTTTTTAACCTAGCCAGTTGGGGCTGATCACTAGTAGAGTTAGTCCTTCTAGGCCTAGCCAGTTCACTACAAGAATTTAGACTATTAGCGACGATGAATTATCATTGCTAATAAGCTTACCGCCGCTAATACCATCGCAAAACCCAATCTAAAAAATTCTTATCACTAATTATCGTTGTTGGAGGTAAACTCCGCTCCCGCCAAAGTTTGATCTAATGCTCAGCTAAGTGTAATTTATAATCACAGAAGTGCTTCAATCGCCACTTCTCCTTCAACCGAACTCCTCCCAGACTTCTCTTGCAGTCAAACTTCTCCATCAGTCGGACTCCTTTTGGACTTCTCCTTCAGTCGAACTCCTCCCAGACTTCTCCTTCAGTCAGACTTCTCCATCAGTCAGACTCCTTCTGAACTTCTCCATCAGTCGAACTTCTCTCAGACTTTTCCTTCAGTCGGACTCCTTCTGGACTTCTCCATCAGTCGAACTCTATTCGGATTCCTCCAGTGGATTACTTCCAGATTTCAACTAGCACTCCTCTCGGATGATTTTCTCTAGTCATATTTTCTCTAAGTGATTTCTTTCAGTCAAACCCCTTTTAATTTACAACTCTCTACATGGCATGAATCAACTCGCTCATAAACAACTTGGAGGAGTCTGAACTCCTCTAGAATTAATATATGTCAAAGCTCTTCACCAACCAATGCCTGCTTCCTCCGAACTTCGACTATTAATCCCAACAAATGGGCATGTCACGATAATGGATACTACTCTCTGTAATAAACTCCACGTGGCCCAGAGCAGCCCACTATCCGATACTTATGGCTGTCACTTTCAAATTTGTTACAGGCTCCGTCTATAAAAGGGATCCTCCAGATATATTTTTTCTAAGCTCTCTTCTCCTTCCTAAAACTCTATCGAATTCTTTCCTGAGCACTTCATTTTTATTGGCCAGAAAAGCTGACTTGATCGTCGAAGGGCCCTATTGGAGCTACCACCATCGATTTCGGATGGGACTTTATTTTGCAGGTCATCAATGGAGGCCTCTTTTTCTTCAACTCTAGCTCGATCCGACGTTAACCAGATTCTGCACCAACAGGATTGGTGCTAGAGGAAGGGCCATTTGTAAATCCTTATTCTTAAAAGAGTGCTCAGTCGATCCTGTGGATCTTCTTCTTTAAGATTCATCTCCATCCTCTCCCTCAATCCTAAGAAATATCTTCAAAGAAGATGACTACTCGAAGATCTATCACTTCTGTCATTAGATCTGAGCCAGATCCATCAATTTCTGCTCCATCATCGGTGCTTCAACCTCCTCCTCCACCGACGGCCATGATAGATCTGGAGCAGTTTAACCTATTGATGTAGTAGGTTCAGGGCCTCACCGAAATGGTGCATGCCATGCAGCAACCTCCGACGATAGTTCTACTAGAAAACCCACCATCGAGATGTCAGAAATCGATCCCAAGGAGGTGCACTTGGGCTGACATATCCATCATCCCTAGGAAGAAAAAATAGAGAGCAGAGGATCCTTATTCAGATCATGATTCTTCTCCGAAAGAGATCTTTTCCATCTACAGTCAGAAGCCTTCCAAGATCTACGATCGAGATGGCATCCTCGATCAGAAACTGTGAGAGATGGACCAATGGATTGAGAAACTCTACCACATCACCTCGGCTCACCATGACGACATCTGCACTGATCCCCCTTTCTCTCCCCAAATTATGCAAGAGTCTGTTCCGTCGAACTTCAAGCTTCCCCAATTTGAAAGCTACGATGAAACCTTTTATCTGGTCGATCACCTGAAGGCCTTCTGAATCATGATGCTGCTCCATGGTGCACCAGACGTCATCTTATGCCGAGCTTTTTCGTCTATCTTGAAGGAAGCAGTAAGAAATTGATACTCGACGTTGAAGTCAGGTACGATCTTCTTCTTTAATCAGATGAGCCATCAGTTTATGGCTCATTTTATTAGCAGCCGGCATCTCCGGAGAGGTTTGGACTCTCTCATCAACATCAAGCAGAAGGAAGGGAAGTCCATTCGGGCTTATGTCAATCACTTCAATGCTGTCGCACTGGAAGTCCAGAACCTAAATCAGTTTATTACAATGGCCACATTGAAAGGCGGCCTGCAGAAGAATGATTATTCTTTCTGAAGAAGAAATACCCTAGAAACTTTGCTGATCTGCTAGCTCGGACTGAAGGATATGTCTGAGTGGAAGAAGCCTTCAAGTTGAAGGATGAGGAAGCTACAGGAGAGCGGTAGGTAGACGAGTCTAATAAACCTGCAGCTAATGGAGGTTCGAATGAAGTTTGACCACGCTCGTGGACTTCATCCGAGCGTAAGCGAGTTCGAACTCCTCCTCAAGCTCATCGTCAAAGAAGCCCTGACAGAAGGACACGAAGAAGTTCTCCCCTCAGAAGGTTTCACAACTACGTCCCCCTCAATGCTCCAAAAATGTAAGTATTGATGAAGATCAAGGAGCAACTATCAAGGCCTAAAAGGATGCGCACTCACTCTGATAAGTACAATCCTAACAAATACCGTCTCTACCATCATGACCATGGCCACGATACTGAAGAATGCATTCAGCTCCAAGACGAGATTGAGGAGCTCATTAGGAGAGGCCGATTAGGTCGATTCCTCAAACACCAGCCTAAAGTAAGAGAAGATCAGTCGAGGGCACTGCCACAGCCAGAACCATCAAGGAGGAAAGAACAATAAGAAGATCGTCTGCCTATCGGCATCATCAACACTATCTCTAGGAGATTTCGGTGAGAAGAGGTCAGTAGATCTGAGGGTCACTGAAGAGATGGAGGACTGAAGAATCCATAACCTTCACTAAGGTAGATGCACAGAGAGTACAGTTCTCGCACAATGATGCGGTTGTAATTTCTTTAAATATAGCATGATGTACGTCGCATCCTAGATGATAACAAAAGTTTGGCTGACATCTTATTTTATGATGCTTTCTCCAAAATGTCAATATCTAATAGTCAGCTTGGACTAATAAACTCTCCACTAGTAGGCTTCACTGGTGCTGTAGTATCAGTTAAAGGTGTAATAACTCTAGCTATGGCTGCAGGATAATATCCAAGATAATCCAGAGCACAGATGAATTTCCTGATAGTAAAGGCTCCCTTTGCTTATAATGCAATTCTCAGCCAACCTAGTCTAAATGCACTTTGGACGGTGGTGTCAACTTATTATTTGAAGATGAAGTTTTCGATAAGTTACAGGATTGGAGATGTCAAGAAAGATCAAGCTCTGGCAAGACACTGCTACTCAATTACCCTGCAAAAGGAAGAACAGTCCGTCCCTTATCCTATCGATGGGTTAGATGTTTAGGAGAAGAAAGAGAAGAATCGATGGAAGATCTTATCTCAGTCCCTCTGAATGATGGAAATATGGAGCACACGGTATAAATTGGTTCCAATCTAACTGATGGGATACAAGAGCAGCTCATCAAATTTCTTTGAAGAAATACAGATGTTTTTGCTTGGATCCCCATGGACATACCGAAAATCGATACAGAAGCTATGGAGCATCGTTTGGCTATTGATCCAAAACATCAGCCAATGAAAGAAAAGATGCGGAGCCATGCCCCAAAGAAATAGAAGATAATTGCAGAAGAAGATGATAAGCTTCTTAAGACTAGATTCATCCGAGAAGTCAACTATTCGAATTAGACCTCCAACATCGTACTCATCAAAAAGGCAAATGATAAATGGAGAATGTGCATAAATTTTAAAAAACTAAATAAAGCCTGCCCAAAAGACAGCTACCCTCTACCCAAAATTGATTAGCTGATGGATGTAA
Source organism: Cocos nucifera (assembly GCA_006176705.1). Lineage (NCBI taxonomy): Eukaryota > Viridiplantae > Streptophyta > Magnoliopsida > Arecales > Arecaceae > Cocos > Cocos nucifera. The sequence continues at coordinate 24,320 of QRFJ01000867.1, forward strand.
CTTCGGGACACGAGCTTCTCACTTTCATGGATGCCTTCTTCAGCTATAATCAAATTCGGATGGCGCCAGAGGATGAGAAAAAAATTACTTTTATTACTGATCATGATCTTTATTGTTACGTGGTCTTGTAGATGACATGCTTGTCAAGAGCCAAACTTCAATAAATCATATTGTCGATCTTGAAAAAATCTTTGATGCCCTTCGAAAATACAAGATGAAGTTGAACCCAACCAAATGCGTCTTTAGTGTGACTTCAAGAAAATTCTTGGGGTTCATGGTGTTAAGGCACGGGATTGAAGCAAATTCAGAGAAGATTCAAGCCATTTAAGAGATGACGGCTCCTAAATCCATCAAAAATGTTCAACGCTTGATTGAAAAGGTGGCAGCCTTGAATCACTTCATCTCAAGGTCGGTCGAGTGATGCATGTCTTTTTTTCAAGTTCTCAAGCAACCAAAGGACTTCTGTTGGACCACCAAATGCCAACAAATCTTTAAAGAGCTCAAGGACTACCTTTGTTCACCTCCCCTGTTAGCCAATCCCAAACTTGGAGAAGAACTGTTTCTATACCTAACGGTCTTTTCAGTAGCTCTGGCAGCAGTCCTAGTTAAAGAAGAAGTAAAAGTACAGTGATCGATCTACTATATAAGTCGGATCCTGAGAGATGCCAAGATCAGGTATACCAAGTTAGAAAAAATAACTTATGCTCTATTAATTGCAATCCGGAGACTCCGATCTTATTTTCAGGGGCACACCATAACCCTTCTTACTGATTAACCAATCAACGCAGTTCTCCATCGAATAGATGCTTCTGAAAGAATAGCAAAATGGACAATTGAGCTCACCAAATTCAACATTAACTACCAACCTCGACCATCAGTCAAAGTCCAAATATTGGTAGATTTTGTAGTGGAATGCACCATTCCAGATGAAGACGAGCTTGAACAGAATGAAACCAGCATTTCATGATCGCAGTCGAGCTCCTCTGAAGAAAGAGCCGATCTCTTCGAAGATTTCTGGGCCTTATATATGGATGGCTTATCCAATGCTTCTGGTGCAGGCGTAGGGCTAATCTTGATTAACCCGGAGGGGATCATCGTCGAATATGCGCTGTGCTTTGAATTACCTGCAACTAATAATGGGGCCAAATATAAAGCATTAATCATTGGGTTAAAGATAGCTAAAGAGTTAGAAGCAGATCGGCTCCAAGTCTACAGTGATTTTCAATCGGTGGTTGGATAGGTTAGCGGTAGTTATGAAGCACGGAAGGAAAGCATGATGAAATATCTTGAGAAAGAAAAGAACTTGATTCCGACCTTCAATAGTTTTAACATCCAATAGATTTCAAGGGTAGAAAATACCAGAGCCAATCTTCTCTCTAAACTAGCCACTTTAGCTCCGATCGAACCGTCTAAAGAAGTATTCTTTGAAGTTCTGAAATGCCCAAGTTCGGAGGAACTACAATCTGTAATGTAGGTCGACCATGAGCTGTGTTGGATTGATCCACTAGTCACCTATCTTAAAGATGGAGTTGTTCCTCATAATCCAAAAGAAGCTCGAAAACTCAAAAGTCAAGCCTTCTGGTATGTTCTGTATGAAGGCAAGCTGTATAAAAGATTGTATTCTTTACCGCTCTTGAGATATCTTCGACCTTCAGAAGCTGATTTTGCATTATAGAAAGTACACTATGGAATCTACGAAAGTCATGTAGGGGCTAGATCTTTATCACAAAGACTACTTCAGTAGGGTTACTATTGATCGACCTTATACCATAATTCTATGAAATATGTCAAAAAATGTGACCGTTGTCAAAGAAATGCAAATACTCAAAGACAACCAGCCTCCAAACTTACACCCCTGAGTGCCCCATGGCCATTTGCACAATGGAGAATGGATATACTCGAACCTTTTCTAATGACGTCCGGACAATGAAAGTTCCTCTTCGTGGAAATAGACTATTTCAAAAAGTGGGTTGAAGCGAAACCTCTGGCAAAAATAACTGAAGCGAAAGTGCAGTACTTCATCTAAAAATTGATTGGTTGTAGATTTGGCCTATCTCGGACCCTCATAATAGATAATGGACGATAATTTACTGGAGCGAGATTTGTCGAATTCTGTGAAGATCTAAATATCTCTCATCATTTTACATCAGTGGCTCATCCATAGGCAAACGAAAAGGTCGAAGTAACTAACAGAATCCTGCTACAAGATATCAAAGTAAGGCTTGAGAGGGCAAAAGAGACTTAGATAGATGAACTCTATCATGTGCTCTGGGCTTACTGAACTATCTAAAGATTGCCAGCAGAAGAAACTCCATTCGCTTTGGCCTTCGAAACTGAAGCTGTCAACTTGATAGAACTTAAACTTCTATCAGCACGAGTCGTGGTATTCAATGAGCAGTGTAATTTACAGGATCTAAGGACTAACCTTGACTTGGTGGAAGAAAAATGAAAAAAAGCTCAAGTTCGGATGGTAGTCGACAAGCAAAAAATAGCTCGCTACTACTACTCAAAAGTCAAAGATAGAATATTCAAAGTAGGAGACTTGGTACTTCGGCGAGCAGCTATTTCACAACCTCAGAATCAAGAAAAGCTTGCTCCAAATTGGAAAGATCCGTATGAAGTAGAAGAGGTCGTCTGGTCCAAAACTTATTGCCTGAAGGAGCTTAGAGGAACAATACTCCCACGATCCTGGAATTCAGAAAATTTGAGAATATACTATCAGTAATTCTTCTTCAATAAAACTTCTTCATTTCAACATTATTATTTCTTGGTGCAAAAACTATGTAATGATAAAAAAAAGTAATAAAAAAGTGGCTATGTTAGGAACAGGAGGAAAACCTCGTTCTAACATGAGCAAGTCGAAGACCTTCGATTATTTAAGACAAGAGGAGGGAAGAGACCCATTCAACGGTCCATTTGTGCCCCTATTGTCATGTTAAAAATAGAAGAAGAACCTCATCCTAATATGAGCAAGTCAAAGACCTCTGGTTATTTAAGATAGAAGGAGGAGAGAGGCCCATTTAACGGTCCATTTGTGCCCCTACAGTCTTATTAGGAATAAGAGAAGAATCTCATCCTAACTTGAGCAAAGTCGAAGGCCTCGTTAATTTAAGATGGGATGAAGAGAGAGGCTCATTCAATGGCCCATTTGTGCTCCTACAGTCTTGATAGAAATAGGAGGAGAACCTTATCCTAACTTGAGCAAAGTCGAAGGCCTCATTAATTTAAGACGGGATGAGGGGAGAGGCCCATTCAATGGCCCATTTATGCTCCTACAGTCTTGTTAGGAACAGAAAGAGAACCTCATCCTAACTTGAGCAAAGTTAAAGACCTCGTTAATTTAAGATGGATGAGAAGAGAGGCCCATTCAATGATCCATTTGTGCCCCTACAGCCTTATTAGGAATACGAGGAGAATATCATCCTAACTTGAGCAAAGTCAAAGATCTTGTTAATTTAAGATGGAATAAGGAAAGAGGCTCATTCAATGGCCCATTTGTGCCCCTACAGTCTTGTTAGGAATAGGAGAAGAACCTCATCCTAACTTGAGTAAAGTCGAAGATCTCGTTAATTTAAGACGGGATGAGGAGAGAGGCCCATTCAATGGCCCATTTGTGCCCCTATAGTCTTGTTAGGAACACGAGGAGAACCTCGTCCTAACTTGAGCAAAGTCGAAGGCCTCATTAATTTAAGATAAAATGAGGAAAGAGGCCCATTCAACGGCCATTTGTGCCCCTACAGTCTTGTTAGGAATAGGAGGAGAACCTCATCCTAACTTGAGCAAAGTCAAAGGCCTTATTAATTTAAGATGGGATAAGGAGAGAGGCCCATTCAACGATCCATTTTGTGCCCCTATAGTCTTATTATGAACAGAAAAAGAATCTCGTCCTAACTTGAGCAAAGTTGAAGGACTCGTTAATTTAAGACGGGATAAGAGAAGAGGCCCATTCAACGGCCCATTTATGCCCCTACAGTCTTGCTAGGAACGAAAGAAGAATCTCGTTCTAACTTGAGCAAGTCGAAGGCCTCATTAATTTAAGACGGGATGAGGAGAGAGGCCCATTCAATGGTCCATTCAATAGCCCATTTGTGCCCCTACTATCATGTTAAGGTTAGGAGGAGGACCTCATCCTAACATGAGCAAATCAAAGACCTCCAGTTATTCAAAATAGGAAGAGAGGAGAAGACCTATTAATGGCCTGATCGTGCTACTACAGTCCTATTAATAGAAAGAGAACCTCATCCTAATATGAGCAAATCAAAGACCTCCGATTGCCTGAGAGAGGAGAAAAATCTCATCATGGCAAAAGCAAAAACCAACCTCATCAAGAATAAGTAAGGACTTCATCTTGATAAAAGGATCAAGAAAAATCAACTAAGCTAGAAACAAAAAGACAACATCATCCTAACATCGTCCTAATATAAATAAAGATCTCCGATCATGAAGAGATAGGAGAAAAGCTACTTTTCGATGATTATTCCAACAAAAGACAAAACGAAGGAGAAAAGTGAAGAAATAAAATAGAAAAATAATTAAAGAAGATATTTCTTCATTAAAGTTAGAATTGTTCCAAAATGAAGGTCTATAAGATCGGTTACAAAAGCGAGAAGGAAAAGGCCAAAGCTCTAAGAAGGATCTGATCCCTCAGACTTTGGGCTATTGGCCATCACCAAAGATTTCTTTAAACTAACCATCTCTTCCTCAAGTTCTTTCTTTCTTAGTAGACTCTCCACATATATTTTGTCAGCTCGTCGATAATTATCTTCGGATTCTCTCAACTACCTCCTTAGAACTACGGACTCAGCCTCTGCGTCCTTCATAGCTTGACATTCATATACCATTTGGATCTTCAACTATTGGAGTTCAGCCTTATCCTTCTCATATGCAAATGAAAGACCGTAGAAGGATTTTGCTCAGAAAAATAATTCCCGATTCTGATGGAAGATAGCCTAACAAGTATTTAAATAAATAATAAATATTTAAATAATATTTAAATAAAATTTTAAGCATATTAAAAAATTTAAAAATTAAAAATTTTATCTCAAACTCCTGGTTCTTCCAGTATCTAACCATCCTCTCCCACTGACTCGGAGGACAGTCTTGTATCCAGGGAACAAGCTCCTTCGGAGTGTCTCATCAATGCTCGAACCATCTTCTATGGAGCTTGACCTTGTAACTCTGGTACAACTCTCCAATCTTTCTCAGTCGGGCATCTTGAGTCCTCTCATGATCGAAAAAGTCGTACCTTCTCTACACAAAATTATCAAAAATTAGTTACAAAATTATTCTAATCAAACATATATAGTATAAACATATAAAATGCATAAATATAACTAAGATGCACGCACTTATCCATATCTCCTTCCATACCCGATCTCTGACGGTAGCATCCATCAAACGCCAGTCTCTGGGCTCTACGAGAATGATGTCCAACCGTCTCACAAGCACCCCAAAAAAAGAATGCATCCCCACATGATCTTTCTTACCGGCCTCTCTTCCGCATCGTAATAGACCATCACCTGATGCTGGTGGTTCCACACGTGTGTCATACATGTGGGACTGTAAAATATCCGACTGGATGATGCACCTGCAATGTAAATACGTTATGCAAATATATAAATATATAAATATTATATAAAAAATAAAGTTGTGCTAATATAATAAAAATGTACACTCAGATGCTTGCGTGGTAGCACGTATCTCAGATATGGGCGATGGTAGAGGCTTAGCTATCGGTGTAATAGATGCCGTCAGTAGAGTAGATGTCGGTAGTGAAGGTCCCTGAGCAGTCAATGCTGAGGTGGATGGAGTATGCTCCGACTACTTCTCGGATGCTGAACTGTGCATAACCCATCGAGGGGCAGGGGTGAAAGCTAGATGGCATTTCGGTACCATCGTGATCTGCAACGTTAATGAGCATTAATCAATATAACATATTGAACAATAATATTAGTATAGCATCAATAAATAGTCTCTAATATATACACTAATCAATTGATGGGTCTATCGTTATGCAATGCAATAAATAAAAGCAACAAGATATAAACATCCAGAAAATGTTATGCAATAAATTCTACAACATGAATTATATTCATAAATAATTAAGGATGAGCAACAGTCGAAGATTCGATCTCTTATCCGAATCTTAATATTAATCCAGAAACCTAAAAGAAGAACGAAGTAGATGATGGTGGCACCTTAGGGCTTAAATTTAGAACCTTAGAGAGACATATCAAATTCTATTCGCTCAGAAGCTGAGTCAACTCCGTGCTTGAGACAGCCGGCTCCGTGCCTGAGATATTTCGACTCGGGTCCTCCCCCAGCCAGCTCGATCATGCCCTGAGCCTGGCTCGACTGCGTATCCGAGCTCGGCTCGGCTGTGTGCCATCCCCTCGATCACTCCCTCTCTCCCTCTCTCGATCTCTCTCACCGACGACGATGCGGCAAGGTCGAACCCCTCCCTCCCAACTTTTTCATCTCTCGATCTTTCTCTCTCTTCCTCTCTCGATCTTTCTCGTCGGCGAGGTTGGACCCCATCCCTTCCTCTCTCACTCTCTCGATCTTCCTCGCTCGGTGAGACTAGACCCCATCCCCCCAGTGATGCAAGCGAAGTTGGATCCTCTCCTCCCTCTCTCGATCTTCCTCGTCGGCCAGGCTGGACCCTCATCTCCAATCCCAGTCATGCTGGCGAGGCCGGACCCCCTCCCTTCCCAATGATGGCGATGAGGCCAGGACCCCTTCCCTCAAAGATGACGGTGAGGCCGGATCCCTTCCTTCCTCTCCTTCTCTCGATCTCCCTTCGTTGGCGATGGTGGATGAGGCCAGGACCCCCTCCCTCTCTCCCTCCGACTCTTGGTCTCCCTTGCCAGTGGCCGAACGAGTGATCAGCCCTCCCTCTCTCAATCTATCGGATCTCCCTTCTCATTCTCTTTATTTCTTAGTTTTTGATTCCGAAATCGGATTCGACCTTTCGAGATCCATTAGGATTCGAGTCTGATACTTCAAGTATAGATCCATCGGATATTTATATTCGGATCCGGTACTTCAGTAATTAAAATTAGATTCAGATCTAAATATTCAGATTTTCGATCCGAATCTCAATCCATTGACAGATCTAGTCCACAACCTGCCGACATGGCACAGCCCAAGGCTACCACCACGGCATGGTCCAAAAACTACGACATCCAGATAATTATAATATTTATAATAAATATTTATAATATTTATTATAAATATTTTATAAATTATTATATATATGATTAATAAATAATACTATAAAATTAAAAAATAATATCTATGGCTATAGAGAGTGGGTCGCACCGAAAGCTCTGAGGGTCGCCGGCAACGGTACTAGAGGAGGATGACGGCACTAGAGGTAACCTACAAAACAAAAATAAGATAGTGAGATAGAGAAGAGAGAGAGAAAGAAAGAGAGAGAGTATGGGGAGTCGGATGGGGCCGGAGGGGGTATAGTGATGAGAAAGCTGAGGGCCAATGGGGGGGTCGACGATTCGGAGGGAGAGTGAAGGGGGGTAGGGGCGGGTGGGATGGTGGAGAGGGAGCGGCGAGGATGGGGGCTGGGGGTGGGGGTTGATAGGGTTGGCGGGGAGGGGCGGCCGGGATGGGGATGGGGGCGGTGGGGGTAGGGTGGGGGTTCGGAGTGGGGGGTGGTTGGGGAGGAGCAGCCGAAAATAGGGGCAGGAGGGTTGCCGGGGGCAGGTGGGGGGCCAGAGATGGGGGATAGCGGGGAGGGCGGTCGGAAGATGGAGGGCTGGGAGGGTTCGGCAGGAGGGACCGGGCTGAGAATGGGAGGAGAATTGGGAGAAGGAGGTTGGTCAGGGAGAGGGTTGGGGGCCGGTGGGGGGTGGCGAGTGGCGGGAAGGGAAGTGGCCGGGGATCGGAGACAGAGGGCGATCGGAGGGAGGTGGGGGGTGGCGAAAAGGGGCGGCCAGGAGATGGAGGGGTGGGGTTGGGGGGTGGCGAGGAGGGGCGCGGAATGGGGGAAGGAGGGGTGGTCGGTGGGGAGGGGTGGGGGTGGGGTGGCAGGAGGAAGCAGTCAAGGAGTGGGGGAAGGAGGGGGCCGAGGAGAGGTGGGAGTGGGGGGCCGAGGTGGGGTGGTGGGGAAGGGGCAATCGGGGGGATGGAGGGGGTCGGAGGGGAGGGGAAGGAGGGGCCGGTGCCGGGCCGAGGGGGAAGGAAGTGACAAACATCAGCGGAGGGGAAGAAGCCTCAACCGTGGCTGATGAAGAGGGAGGGGGGAGACAAACGAGAGATCAAGCCGCGCACGAAAGGAAAACAAAAAAAATTTTAGAAATTTTTAGCCTAATCTACAGCAACGTTATCGGAAACCTGCTGTCATAGATCTATGATAGATGATTATCCAAAATCACTGCCATAGTCTACGCAGCAGTTTCTATACGCTGCATAGATCTATGACAGCGTCATAGGTGAAAATAATTTTTTTTTTATTTTTTTTAAATATTATATAATTTTAAATTAATTCCTCTTCACCTTCATTATCTAAATATTATCATTACAAAGTCACCTCGATCTGATGGTCCTAGCTTCATGATTAGAAAAATTGATTTCGACGATTCACGAATGACGATTGATGATTGTTTTAGATGGAACCTCCGATGTCCAAAAAGACGATGATCTCAATGAATGTTAATAAAGTTTTCTTCAATCAATATCGTTTTATCATGTTTTCAATTTATATGAATGATTTCGACCGTTAATTTCGAAACAAACGATAAAGGGTTAAACATTGATTATGAGATATTTTTTATTAAATGTCTTCGTTATATTTAAAATATTTTATATTTGGTGGTAGTAAAATTAAATCATTTTTATAAACTTTCATGTTAAGTAGATATTGCAAAAGCAATAGCATATATCAGTGAAGTATTAGAATGTTATCAGAAACGTATAGTTTTAGATCATTCTTCATCTCACGAGTTAAATTTTATAATCACCACCATAAAAAATGATTAAAGTAGTAGCCAAGATCATTTATAAAAAAAATTATCTCATAATCGAATACCGTTTGGTCCTTTGATCACTCGTTTATCATTTAACAGTTGAAATTAACCTATACTAAATTGACCAAGATAACGATATTCGATTGAAGTGAAACTTTGATAGTATGCTACAAACATCATCGAGATCATCATTGTAGGTTTTTGATTCCATCGGAGGTTTTCATCTATCAGATCATCGCATCACCATTCGTGATTGTCGAAATCAAATTTTTCTGATTGATGAAGCTAGGGCCATCGGATCGAGGTGACCTTTTACAATGACACTCTAATGATAATTATTTAGATAATGAACGATGAAGATGGATATTAAATTTTAAAATTATATAATATTTAAAGAGAAAAAAAAATATAGCAGTGGTTATAATTAATCACTGCCATAAATTAGATTATAGTAGCGATTTCTACTAACCACTGCTATAGGTCCGACTTATGGCAGTGGTTTCACTAACCGCTGCTATAGATATGACCTATAGCAGTGGTTACAATGAATCGCTACTATAGATCGACCTATGACAGCGGTTTTTTATAACCACTGCTATTGATCTGACCTACGGCAGTGGTTTTCATTAACCTTTGATATATGTCGGACCTTTGGCAGCAGTTATAAAAACCGCTGCCATAGGTCCGACCTATAGCAGCGGTTAACGAAAATTGCTATCGTAGGAGCTATGGCAGCAATTTTCGAAATCGCTGCCATAGTATGCGCTGTCATAGACCATTTTTGTAGTAGTGGAGGACGCACGGAGAGCAGGGAAGGTCAAGAAGGACGTGGGAGAGCGGAGAAGGCATGGAGGAAAAAATTTTGAGCAAATTTTTTTTCCATGGGCGGGGTGGGAAAAGTTTATGCGATACTATTACCAACGACAAAAATTCCATCGGTAATACGGTCGCCAAAACCCAAGTTTCTGTGCCAATGTTATTAGCAATGGTGCATGCCATCACAAATAACAAAATGCCGTCGCTAATAATATTAAATTTTTTAAAAAATTAAATTTTTGAGAAATTTTTTTGAAAAATTTTAATAATTACTGATGGCAAAATATCATCGGTAATACTATTGAAAAAAAATATTACCGATGGCATATTTATCGCTAATAAAAAATGATGTCGCTAAAAATATTAAATTTTTAAAAATATTTAATTTTAATTTTAAAATAATTTTTTTTCAAAGTTATTAGTGACGGCAAGCTTTCAATCACTAAAGCCATCTCTAGTAATCATAATTATTTTAAAAAAATATATTTTATTTTTATTTTTTTTTCTAAGTCAATTTTTGGATGGCTAAAAATTAATATTTGATAATTATAAATTTTTAGACTTAATTAATTTATGGATCGAATCCTAATTGATTTAAAATAAATTTAATTTAATTAGGCTTAACTTAATTTGAGGCTAATTGGATTTTAATATTCTAAATAAGATTTGGATTCAAAGTCTAATTAATTTAGATTTGACAGAATTTCAAATCGGATTCAAGATTGATTCAAATGAAACCTAAATTAAAAATTATTTTTTTTAATTAATTTAAATTAAATTAAATTAAATTAGGCTTGACTTAATTTTTGGATAATTTGATTTAAAATCTAATTAAGACTTAAATTCAAAGACTAATTGAAATAGGTTAGATAGGATATCAAATTGGATTCGAATCCGATACCAATTAGATTTGGATCGAACCTAAACTAAAAACTATTTTCTGCTAATTAATTTTAATTAGATTAAATTTAATTAGACTTGACTTAATATTAAAGTAATTAGATTTTACTATCTAAGTAGGACTGGGATTTTAACGTCTAATTAAATTAGGATTGATAGATTTTCTAATTGAATTCAAATCAGATTCTAATTAAATTTGAATTAAACCAAAATTAAAAATTATTTTTTTAATTAATTTAAATTAGCTTTAAATTGATTAATCTTGACTTAATTTGAGGCCAGTTAGGTTTTATAATCCATGTAGGATTTGGATTCAAGGCCTAATTGAATTAAATTTGATAGGATTTTGAATTAGATTCGAATCAAATTTGAATTGAATTCGAATGTAATCATGAATCAAGTTTTAATTAATTTAAATCAGCTTAAATTTAATTAGTCTTGACTTAATTTGAAGATAATTAAATTTTACTATCTAAGTAGGACTTAAATTAAAAGTCTAATTAAATTATACTACTATAAAAAAGGGCTACGACAGCGATTAGGAACCGCTGCTGTAGCCAAAAAAATCACTACCATAGGCTATGACAGTTGTTATTTAATCGCTGCTACTGTAGCCATCGTCGTAGCTCTATGGCAGTGGTTGTTACAGTGGTTATTTGAATCGCTGTTATAGATAGCCTATTGCAACGGTTTATAAACCGTTACAATAGATCGACCTATAGCAGTGGTTATGTAACCGCTGCTATAGATAACCTATGGTAGCGGTTATGTAACCACTGCTATAGATAACGCAGCAGTTACATAACCGCTGCTATAGGTTATCTATAGCAGTAATTTTTTAATCACTGCCATAGGTCTAATACCGCGGTTGATATCATTTGCATCAGAAACCTATGGCAGCGATTGGCATGGATATGACAGCGGTTAAAAAACTACTATCGTAGATCTTGAATAATTAAAAAAATTAAAATTTTTATTTTTTTATATATTTTACTTGATAAATATAGATATATAACATAATAAAATATAATAAATATAAAAATTATTCTAAAATGCTAAAATTTTATTATCGAATAAAATTTATTATAATATTTTTTTTAAAAAAAATAAAATACATTAAAAATCTCCTAAATCTACATCGTCGTCATCGTCACTTAGAGTCAAAGCTGGAGCTGGAGCTGGTGCTGGAGCCAGAGCTGGAGCTGGTGCTGGAGTCGGAGCTGGAGCCAGAGCTAGATCTGGAGCTGGAATATGGGACAACATATCCTCGAAGCCCGTGACTCCAAAACACGTGTTGAGCATCGACATCATGTCTCTCACGATATCCTCCAGATGAGATGCACGCTCCTTAGCCCGATCTACCTGCGTTGCAGCATGATCTGCCCATGCCAATGCCTCCTCAAGCTCCTCCCGACTGACGATACCGAAAGTCTATGAGGAGATGCTCACCTCAGACCAGTAGCTTGTTAGCATGTGTCCGGGCCTATATCGTATCCTCCTAGAGTGCTTAGGCCCCAAGACTTGAAACAGATGGTCATGGGGCCCAGAGGTATCCGGGCCCTCACGAACGAGCGCATCTAACTAATCCTATAATTATAAATTAAAATAAAATTTTATAAAAAATACTATAATACTAATCATATATACTAATATATTTAATACTTACAAAAACGTCCGATCGTGGCATTCATCGGCCGCCTGTCTTGTCCATGCGGCTAGATCGGAAGATCTTGCTACGGCTGGACATCACTCCATCTCTCATCAGCTATAATAAAATACAAATTTATCAGAAAGATGATAAAAAATATAAATTTAATTTATCTAATAAGATTTAGAATTAATTATCTCTCTATGCATATGACTGGCCACAAACTCGCGGCCTAGAGTGTGTGTATACTCCTGGGTTGCATGATTTTTTTGGTTCTGATGGAAGGTAGTCTAACAAGTATTCAAATAAATAATAAATATTTAAATAATATTTAAATAAAATTTTAAGCATATTGAAAAATTTAAAAGTAAGAAATTTTACCTCAAACTCCTAGCTCCTCCAATGTCTAGCCATCCTCTCCCACTAACTCGGAGGACAGTCCTATATCTAGGAAATAAGCTCCTTCAGAGTGTCTCATCGGTGCTCGAGCCATTCTCTGTGGAGCTTGACCTTGTAATCCCGATACAACTCTCTGATCTTTCTCAGTTGGGCATCTCGAGCTCTCTCGTGATCGAGAAAGTCGTACCTCCTTTGTACAAAGTTATCAAAAATTAGTTACAAAATTATTCTAATCAAACATATACAGTGAAAACATATAAAATGTATAAATATAACTAAGATGCACGTACTTACCCATATCTCCTTCCATACTCGATCTCTAACGGCAGCATCCATCAAACACCAGTCTTTAGGCTCTACGAAAATGATGTCCGACCGCCTCACAAGCACTCTAAAAAAGGAATGCATCTTCCACATGATCTTTCCTATCGGCCTTTCCTCTGCATCATAATAGACCATCACCTGATGCTGGCAGTTTCACACGTGTGCCATACGTGTGGAACCATAAAATATTCGGTTGGATGATACACCTGTAATGCAAATACGTTATGCAGATATATAAGTGTATAAATACTATATAAAAAATAAAGTTGTGCTAATATAATAAAAATGTATACTCAGATGCCTGCGTAGTAGCATGTGTCTCAAATATGAACGATGGAAGAGGCTCAACTGCTGGTGGAGTAGATGCCACCGATGGAGTAGATGCCGACGGTGGAGATCCCTGAGCAGTCGATGTCGAGGTGGATGGAGTATGCTCCAACTGCTTCTTGGATGCTGGATTGCGCATAACTCATCGAAGGGCAGGGGTGAAAGCTAGATGGCATCTCGGTGCCATCGTGACCTGTAATGTTAATGAACATTAATCAATATAACATGTTGAACAATAATATTAGTATAGCATCAATAAATAGTCTCTAATATGTACACTAATCAATTGACGGATCTATCATTATGCAATACAATAAATAAAAGCAACAAGATATAAACATCCAGAAAATGTTATGCAATAAATTCTACAATATGAATTACATTCATAAATAATTAAGGATGTGCAATAGTCGTAGATCTGATCTCTTGCCTAAGACATCCGACTCTGTGCCTGAGATAGCCAGCTCCAAGCCTGAGACATCTGATTCGAGTCCTCTCCCAATCGGCTCGATCACGGTTCGAGCTAGCTCAGCTGTGTGCCATCCCCTCGATCACTCCCTCTCTCCCTCTCTTGATCTCTCTCGCTGACGATGATCGCGAGGCCGAACCCCTCCCTCTCATCTTTTTCATCTCTCGATCTTCCTCTCTCCCTCTCTTGATCTTCCTCACTGGTGAGGCCAGACCCTATCCCTCCCTCTCTCACTCTCTCGATCTCCCTCATCGGCAAGGTCAGACCCCATCCCTCCCAGTGATGTCGGCAAAGTCGGACCCTCTCCCTGCCTCTCTCACTCTCTCAATCTCCCACTCTCCCTCTCTCGATCTCTCTTGCCGGCGAGAGGCCAGACCCTTCCCTCCCAATGATTGGTGGCGAGGTCGGATCCCTCCCTTCCTCTTCCCTCTCTCAATCTTCCTCGTCGATGATGGCGCGAGGCCAGACCCCTCCCTCCCTCCCTCTCTCCCACTATCGATCTCCCTTGCCGACAGCCGGCAAGCGACCGGCCCTCCCTCTCTCAATCTATCGATCTTCCTCTCAGTCTCTCAATTTCTTAGTTTCGGATCTTGGAATCGGATTCGGCCTTTCAGGATCCATTAGGATCCAAATCTGATACTTCAAGTATAGATCCGTCGGGTATTCAGATTTGAATCTGGTACTAGTAATTAAAATTAGATCCAAATCTGAATATCCAGATTTCAATCCAAATCTAATCCATTGATAGATCTAGTCCACAGCCATCGATATAGCACAGCCCAAGGCTACCACCATGGCATGGTCCAAAAACTATGACATGTAGATAATTATAATATTTATAATAAATATTTATAATATTTATAATATTTATTATAAATATTTTATAAATTATTATAAATATATATGATTAATAAATAATACTATAAAATTAAAAAAAATACCTATGGCTATAGGGAGTGGGTCGCACCGAAAGCTCTGAGGGTCGCTGGCGACGATGGTACTAGAGGTAACCTACGAAACAAAAGCAAGATAGTAAGATAGAGAAAAGAGAGAAGAGAAAAGAGAGAGAGAGCAAAGGGCGGTCGGGGATGGGGGCCAGGGTGAGGGGGCCATAGTGACGAGGAGACTCGAAAGGCACAGTGACAGGAGGGTCAGCGAAAGAAAGGGGGAGTGTAGGGGTGGGTGGACTGGGGTGGGGGTGGCGGGAGGGACGGCGGGGATGGGGGGCTGGGGGTGGGGTGGTAGGGTGGCGGGGAGGGTGGCCGGGGATGGGGTGAAGGAAGGGAGGCGAGGGGAGGATGGGGTTGGGTGGGGTGGCAGGGAGGTACGGTCGGAGATGGGGGCTGGGGTGGTAGGTGGCGGGAAGGGGCGGTCGGGGATGGGGGGAAGGAGGGGCGGTCGGGAGGCCGGGTGGGGGGTGGTGGAGAGGAGCGACCGGGGATGGAGGGGCAGCCGGGGGAGGGTGTGGGGTGGGGGGCGGCTGGGGGGTGCAGCAGGGTGGCAGGGAGGGGCGGCCGAAGATGGGGGGAAGGAGCGACGGTCGGGGGAGGGTGGGGGTAGGGGGGTCGGGTGGGGGTTGGCAGGTGGCGGGGAGGAGCAGTCAGATGGGGGGGTGGTGGGGAGAGATGGCCGAGGATGGGGGGGCCGAAGGGGGAAGGAGGGGCGGTGCCGATTGGAGGGGAAAAGCCTCACCGACGATGGAGAGGAGGGGAGAGATAGAGAGAGATTAAGCGCGCACGAGAGAAAAGCAGAAAAAATTTAAAGATTTTTAACCTAACCTACGACAGCGATTATCAAACTGCTGCTATATATCTATGACAGTAGTTATCCAAAATCGTTGCCACAGATCTACGGTAGCAGTTCTATAACCGCTGCTGTATATCTATAGCAACGATTTTTTATAAGCACTATCATAGGCTGAAAATAATTTTTTTTTTTAAAAATATTATATAATTTTAAAATTTAATGTCCATCTTCACCATTCATTATCTAAATAATTATCATTAGAGTGTTGTCGCAAAAGATCGCCTCGATCCGATGGCCCCAGCTTCATCAATTAGAAAAATTCGATTTCGATAATTACGAATGAGGATGCGATGATTTGATAGATGAAGATCTTCGATGGATCCGAAAACCTGCAACGATGATCTTGATGATGTTTGTAGCATACTATCAAAGTTTCACTTTAATCGAATATTGTTATCATGGTCAATTTAGTATAGAATGATTTCGATCGTTAAATTAGAAACAAGCGATCAAAGGATTAAACGGCATTCGATTATTAGTTAATTTTTTAATTAAATAATTTTTATTATAATTTTAAATATTTTATATGACGATGATAGTAAAATTCAAATCATTTTCATATAAACTTTTCATGTTAAGCAGATATTGCAAAAGCATGAGCATAATAACTAGTAAAATTTCAGAATGGTTATCAAGAGACGTATAGTTTTAGATCGTTCTTCATCTCATGAGTTAGAATTTTATAATTACCACCATAAAAAATAATTAAAGTAGTAGCCAAGATCATTTATAAAAAAATTATCTCATAATCGGACACCATTGGGTCCTTTGATCACTCATTTATCATTTAACAACCAAAACTAACATATACTAAATTGATCAAGATAACGATATCCGATTGAAGTAAAACTTTGATAGTATGCTACAAATATCATCGAAATTATCGTTGTAGATTTTTGGATCCATCGAAGATCTTTATCTATCAAATCATCGCATCGTCATTTGTGATCGTCGAAATCAAATTTTTCTGATCGATGAAGCTATGGCCATTGGATTAAGGTGACCTTTTACGACAACAATCTAATTATAATTATTTAGATAATGAATGATAAAGGTAGACAATAAATTTTAAAATTATATAATTTTTAAAGAAAAAAAATATATGGCAGCGGTTATAATTAATCGCTGTCATAAATAAGCTTATAGTAGTGGTTCCTACTAACCGTTGCTATAGATCCGACTTAACCATTATTAATGAAAATCGCTACCGTAAGATCTATGATAACGATTTCAAAAACCGCTGTCATAGTATGCACTGTCATAGGCCATTTTTATAGTAATATTAAGATTGATAGAATTTCAAATTGGATTCGAATCGAATCCAAATTAAAAATTATTTTTTTTCTATTTAATTAAATCAGCTTAAATTTAATTAGGCTTGACTTAATTTGAAAGTAATTAAGTTTTACTATTCAAGTAAGACTTGAATTAATAGTCTAATTGAATTAAGATTGACAGGATTTTGAATTAGATTTGAATTGAACCCAAATTGAAAACTAATTTCTCTTAATTAATTTAAATTAGATTTAATTTAATTATTTTTTATCTAATTTAAGATTAATTAGATTTTATAATCTAAGTAGAATTTAGATTCAAAGCCTAATTTAATTAGGTTTGGCAGAATTTTTGAATCGGATTTGAATTGAATTTGAATTATGGTCTGGATTATTAGCGATGGTAAATATACCGTCTCTAATGCCATCGTTAATTACAAAACTTATTAGCGACATCAAACATCCATCACTAATTCTGTCGCTAATAAAATTTTAAAATAATTTTTTCTTCTAAATTTATTTTTAAAAAAAATTATTAACGACGATGAGTTCTTTATCGCTAATATCCAAAATCATCGCTGCTAATAAGTATTTTATGATTAAATAGGATAAAAATATTTAAAAATTTTAAATAATTTTAGCTGTGGCTTTTGCGATCGCTAAAAGTTAAAAATGTCGTCGCTAATATCTTGTTATTAGCGATGATTGATTCTCTATCACTAATAATCAAAATTCACGATCGCTAATAGTTTTTTTATTTTTATATATTTTAAAAAAAAATTATACTTTTAGAGATGGCTGTTGCCATTGCTAATATTTATTTTGTCGGTGTTGTGGTGGCAAAAAGTCATTATTAGCGATGGACTTTTTTGCCGTCGCTAATACCGTCTCTAATATTTAGATTTCGTATAGTGGTTGGGATTGATTGCTGGCATATGTTGATGCATCGCATGTTTGTTTTCAATACTAATCTTTTTGTTCTATCACAGGACTAATCATGGCCATGTGAATCAGAGCTAGTTTTCCTTCTGAATCTAACAAATAAGGTTGATCACTGGTACATATGATGGATCGACTATTCTATATTCAAGAGTTAGTCTCTTTTGAGCCTTATCATAGGGCTGATCGTGACCGTAGCCACCGAAGAGTAGGAGAGGATTTTAAATTTATTTGATATGCATGGCATGATTTGAAAATTAAAAATTATGTTAGTTTATGTATCTATATTATCAAATGCTATGTTTAGAAAAGAATTTAATTATGATTGATCCCTCAGAGATATTGTTAACTTACTAAGCTTGTAAAGTTCACTCCATCCTTTATGTATTTTTTCTTCAAATTCAGAAGATCTTATGGGGCTTAGGATCGATTAGCAAGGAGCATAGGATTTCAGATATTACTTGCTTAGCTATCTTTAAATAAATAAATTATTTTGGACCTTTGTTGGCCTTTATTTTTTATTTTATTTTTTATTAGCCTTGGAGAATTTATTTTTCTATTGAATAAAATATAAGTGAATTTGCTTTTACCACTGTCCGAGTTAAATTTGATAATGATTGTATATTGATAAAAAGATAAGCCTTTTATATTCTTTAAGACTTTCTCTTAAGGAGTATGCGACCATCACGTGCCCGATACCGATATTGAATTTGAGGCATGATACTTCTTCTTAGTGTCGATGATATGGTTGTAAGAAGCAATAATTTAGATTGAATTTTTAATGCGAAGCATTAGTTAAGAAAAAACTTTGAAATTAAAGACGTTGGAGTTCATTATTTTCCTGAGACCATCAAGCTTAAGGTTTCTTTCTATCACAAGCATGCATCTGAACTACTTGTTCAAAGCCAGTTTGCTTGATGGCCAACTATGATACTCATTTAGAGTTGGATGTCAAACTTGGACCAATTAATGGCAAGACACTTGTCGATCTAACCCAATAATTAGCTTTAATTAGCTTATTACCATTAGACCACTTACGTTGCTCTATTTATTTTTGTGTTGTACTTTATGTCATGCGATACATCAAAGGCGCATTATCCTCTTTCCTAAACTAGACATACGTACTATTTTATCTGATTGGGCTGATGTTGCAAATATTTGCTTGGAAGTAATCTCCTATAAAAGTAAAAAAGCAAACTATGGTGGCTCATCCAAGTAAAGAAGCAGGATATCTAGTACTTACCCCAGCTACAACTAAAATTATTCAGTTTAATTTGCTAGGTTCCTAAAGATATGGGCATTCATCTATTTTTTCCTACTTCATTACTTTGTGAAAATAAAAATTTTATTCATACAGTACATAATCTATCTTTCATGAGCACACCAAAGACATTGAAACAAATTATCACCATCTGGTCTTCCTATACTGGCCAAAGTGGTCAATATCGGGTCTTGTGATGCTTCTGAATCATCTGCCATGAATGCACATGCCATTTATGACCATATACCATGTGTACTTGTTACACCTCTAAATTCGTATGGTTGATTATATGTTGTCCCTAATTAGCATATTTACCTCGTACACATACTAAATATTCGATGTATATCTTTAGCACAATTAGCTTATAATACATATGTACTCCATGCATAGCTTAAGCATGCTTATCCTACCATAAATATGATACATAGCTTGAGCATGCCTTATCCCATAAGATGATATTTTTAATATAATTAGCTTTTTTTTTTTTTTGATGAATATTTATTTAGCTTTTAATACATACTTGATGCACATCTTTAGCATATCTAGCCTACAAAAAATACTGGATATGCAGTACTAAAGGGATGTATAAATATGAGTTTGGCTTAAGAGATATGTTCATCAAATTATCTACATATTCTTTTCTTTAGACCGATCGAGATGGACATTTCTTACTTCATTCTCATCTCTTTGGCTGCCGTGGGTTGCGCCATGGCTGGTGAGAGCGCAAGCGTGTCCGCACTCGGTGTATTCGGGGACTCATTGGTCGATAATGGTAATAACAATTACTGGAATACAACGATAAAGGGAAACTTCCCTCACTACGGCGTCGATTCCGACAGGGAGGTGGAGTAATGGATACAATACCATAGATTTCTTGGGTATGTGACTTGATATATATTTTTTTTTTAAATAAATTGAATAGGACACTGGTTTCTATGGTTCCTTGATGATAACAAATCCAATATCGACGGAATTAAATTAACGGCGATGCTAGGATTTAATTCGCCCCCCCAATTTCTTTCGCCGGTCAAGAATGCACCACAAGGAGCAAATTTCGCCTCCGGAGGTTGTGGAATTCTTGATTCTACCGCAAGTCATGCTCCGATCAAATCTCAACCATTAGACTCATCTACTTTTCTTGTATTATATTACTCCTCCTCCTCCTCTAATGTTTTTTTCTTATTAATGTTCCAGGGGCCAACAACCATTGCCCTCAGCACTCAGATCAAATTCTTTCAATCCGTTGCTCAAAACCTCGTGCAACAAATGGGAAGTCAACAGGCCTCACTTCACCTCTCAAAGTCTTTATTCCTCATCAGCCCAGGAAGCAATGACGTGGCCGCATATTACTCGGGCGCAGATGGCCCTCCAAATGCAAAAAGAAAGCAGCTCTACATCAATACTCTCATGCAGACGTTGGAGAATCACTTAAGGGTCTCTCTCTCTCTACTCTCCCACAATATGTGTGTGTGTATATATAAACTGAAGATAGATATATATATATATGAGTGTAATTATGACAATTACGCTTGCTATATGGCAGAATTTGTACCATCTTGGAGCAAGAAAATTTTGGATGCAGGGTCCCTATTGTATTGCATCGGATGTGGTCCATCTGCGAGAACCGATAGCCCCACAGGGGGATGTGTGGAGGATGCGAATGATACGGCTAAACGGTTTAATACAGCCGTCACACAACTGCTGGACCGTCTCGGTTCCACTCTGGCGGGGATGAAGTACTCCCATGCAAATGTCTTCAACATTATGTCTGCAGTGCTAGCAAATCCCAATGCATTTGGTAAGAATCTTCAACATTAATATATGGTATTTAATGTAAATTTTACACCTTTGGTCCAATAAAGTAGAATTGGTAACTACAATTCTAGTCATGCTTGAGGGCTATAACCATCTTATGACTTCTAAAACCAAGAACAATATAAACGTATAGGATATTGATCAATTGTTATCATAACCACTTGCAGAACTATCTTCAGATATAGATTGTAGGTCCTATATATAAATATTTTAGCTTTACTATAGTCCGTTCCAAACCAAGCAGCAAACTCATTCTTATGACTGATGCCTCCATATCCTTTTTAATTTCACCTCTATGTTTAGTTTGGAGGCTAAAATTTGATGAATTGAATGGTTGGAATTATATGTGAGAGTTGCTTAATTTGGCCATCTTTTGAATGATGCTGAAAAGGAATTGTAAACAGCATAGATGGAGTGTCCGATCTTTTTTTGTGCCCAACAAAGTCTTGAATGGCGTTTTATAAAATGTTGGAGGAGCCATCCAACCAATTAGTGGTGCAACGAGAGCCAATTATATCAGTGTCATCACATTCCGAAGATGGGGCTCTATTTGATTAACATAATTAAGCTGGTGCAAGAAAGGGTAAGAAAAGGAAAGCACCTTCTAGGAATGCACTGTAGATTAGTAAAATACTGGGTAAGTGCAGCCATCTCCACATATAGAAGCTCAAATGTAAGATGGCTTTATACGCAGAGTTGCCTATGGCAATCTCTTTCCATGGGTTAAGCAGTAAACTAAGAAGGTCTGTTTAGTAATTTACCAAGACCATCCGAACCTTATTAATTAATACATGAGATCTAAGCCATCTCAATAGATGAAGTATATCCAGTCATCTCGATTGAGATAGAATGCTGGGAACAATTGGTAAAGATTGAGTGCCTATTTGGAAAGTTCCATAGAATTAGGCTGGATTTCTTATAGGAATCGGGCTGTAAGTGTGTCCAGCTTATTTTGTCCTAAACCCATTTTAGTCTTAGTCCAAATCTCTTCTATAGGCCTGATGGACTATAGGATTAAATGAAAGATCCATAAAGATCTTTTTATCATCCTACAAAGTTGAGTAATTCTTTATGCACCGCATATGGTGCAGTAAAATTAATGTGGAGCATACTGTCCAATTATATTAAACCACATAGCGTAATTAGTGATGGGATAGATATTTAATGCTACTTAACTTTTTCCTATCAGATTTTTACTGACGAAAATATTTTTTTTCTTCGTAGAACAAAGAAAGAACATTATTATTACTTCCTGATGCCATGCATGACTTTCTATAAATATATATAAGACCTTCTATATTTTTATATGATATCCTATTTATTATTATGACTTCTTTGATGTCTTAAATAATTTTCTGTATCTTTATATGACAATCAAAATAATATATACGGCTTTTTGATATCTTATATGACTTTCTATAAATATATATAAATTTTTAAATAATATATATGGCTTCCTGTGAATATATATGATATTCTAAATAATATATATAGCATTCTAATTCCATTTTCTATAAATATAGATGACATTCGGAGCAATATATATAATTTTTTATGAATATATATGATATCTTAAACATTATATATGACTTACTGTATCTTTATATGATATCTTAAAAAATATATATGACTTTTTGAAGTCCTATATATAATTTTTTATGAATATATGTATGATATCTGAAGCAATATATATGACTTTCTAAAAATATATATGATATTTTGAATAATATATATATGACTTTTTATGAATATATACGATATTATGAATAATATATATGGCTTCTTGATGTCTTTATATAATTTTTTGTCAATATATATGATATCCTGAATAGTATATATATATAGCATTTTGAATAATATATATGAATTTCTATAAATATATATATGACATCTTGAATAATAAATATGACTGCCTATGTCTTTATTTAATATCTTGTTGGTTATTATGATGTCTTATATGACTTCCTATTAGTTATAATAACCAATAGGATATCATATAAAGATACAAGAAGTCATATATATATTATTCAAAATATTATATATATTTATAGGATATTATATTATTTAGAATATGACAGAAAGTCATATAAAATATTAGAAAGCCATATATATTATTTAAAATATTATATATATTCAAAAAAATCATGTTGTTCAGGATGTCATATAAAGATATATAAAGTCACATATATTGTAATGTTATATGTATTCATAGGAAGTCATATAAGACATCAAGAAGCCATAACACCATTCTTTCTATATTCTACAGAGGGAAAGAGTATTTTTATCAGCAAAAATCTGACTAAAAAAAGTTGAGCGATATTAAATATCTATCTTATTATTAATTATGCTATGTGGTCTAATATGATTAGATGGTGCACTCTACGTCAAGTTTCTTGCACCTTGCACGGTGCATAAAAAATTTCTCTAAGTTATAAAAGGATTGAATTGATATGGCCTTATTTAAAAGGACTGTAATCCATGATTTTTTGAGAAATCTAATTCAATCCTAGTGGATTTCCCAAACCCAAAATCCTGCCATAATTTACAATCCTAGCCCAAGTAATAGGAACCTAGCAATCAAAATCTCAGTCAACATGGAAAAAACAAAAATAATTATAGTTTATGGAATTGATTGAAATATTTAATCACTAAAAATTAGTTTGAAATTTTGAAAAATTGATTAGAATATATCAACTGACATTTAAGTATTTTTCTCATCTAATAGAAGAAAAATCTTCCTTTAAATATTTATTTTAGTTGATGCTCTTCATTGTTCAATGCTAAACACATCGAAGAAT
This sequence comes from Cocos nucifera, assembly GCA_006176705.1. NCBI lineage: Eukaryota > Viridiplantae > Streptophyta > Magnoliopsida > Arecales > Arecaceae > Cocos > Cocos nucifera. The sequence continues at coordinate 48,077 of QRFJ01000867.1, forward strand.
TCTGAAGATTGCATAGGTAAAATGCTCGGAAAAAAAAAAAAAAAAAAAACATCTTAATCTCTTTTCATTTTTAACATATCTAAATCTATATTTGTTTGTTTTTATTTTGGTGTGGTTTCAGGCACGAAGGAGGTCCGGAGTGCATGCTGTGGAGGAGGAATGGACAATGCGCAGCTTCACTGCACACCAACTGCATTTTTATGCCCTAACCGTAATGAATACTTGTTCTGGGACTTTGTTCATCCCACACAGGCCATGTATAATGTGATCGCATTGCAATCGTTTAAAGGCTCACAAAGCTTTGCCACACCCATAAATTTGATGCAATTGGCCGAAGATTAATTTCCTTGTTGTCGTGGCCTTCGAAGTCATGTACCTTAGTTTGTTTCCAGTGGCATATGTACTAAATAATAAAACTTGAAATTGTCATGCAAAAGAAAAACTTCATGGTATTCATATCTTCTTGCTCATCTTACTACAAATTATTGACTGATTGTTGCTCACCGTGTAATATTAACCAAGAACGGACTGGGACTTGTAAAACTTTGCAGAATTTACCATTAACAACAAACACTAAGGTCTAATATTTGGTGGACTGGTACTTATAGTAATTTGAATTAAGCATGCAGTCGCAAACTCGTTTACTTGGAGATAGTTATCTACGAGGCCTTACATCAAATAGTGAATCTTTTTCTTCCAAACAAAAGCTATGAAAGGATATTCCATTAAAGGGACATGAGAAGTAAATTTCTAATGCATCTTTCTAGAATCATGGGATGGTCATGGAGTTTAGGGGCTAGTCCAACAAAAGATGAACCCTTAACCCTAGTCCCCTTGGTTGGTGCACTCTGATGTATTCCTACTTAATTTCTATAATCTTTTGATATAGTTTACTGTTGTTGCTGAAAATGATTCGCTTTGGGAACGAAACGGTCAGCTTCTCATAGGAGGTGCTGGAGTGACCTATAAAATAAAGTCCAAGTCAAAAGATTTGACTCCGGCAAAGATCCTCCGATGCTCAAGTCAGTAGAGAATAGAATAGCAATAACGAGTTCTCTGAGAGATTTTTTTGTTTGATCAGACGGCAAGTAGGATCTACTTTCAGATGGTGGGCCATCATCTCTGGATCAATTCCAGACATGTTAGCACCCGACCAAGCAAAAATGTCCGCATTCACCTGCAAAAGAGCAATCAATTGATTTTTTGTTACCTAGTCGAGGCAAAAATCCAAGGAGAGAATTTAAAAAAAAAATTGAAAGACCTCGTAAGTTTAGAAGGTGATAAAAACTCTAGGCCAGATCCCGAAGAAATATGGACCTTTTATGTTGATGGCTCATCAAACTCGTCAGGGTTAGGAGCTAGATTTATCTTATCCAGTCTGAAAGAAGATGTGGCAACATACAATTTGCGTTTTGAGTTCTTAACTATCAATAATGAAGCAGAGTACGAAGCCCTAATCGTCGGACTAAAGATTGCCCAAGAAGCTGAGGCTCAATTTTTGAAAGTTTTTAGGGACTCTCAATTGGTAGTTGGACAAATCAAAAAAGAATAGGAGGCTCGAGAAGAGAATATGAGAAAATATCTTTAAAAGGTAAAAGATTTAACTTCATCTTTTAGGTATTTTAACATCCAATAGGTTCCAAGGGCATAGAACTTTAGAGCTAATGCTCTATCCAAGCTGGCATTCCTATTGCCCATCGATCTGGGCAAAGAAATTTACTTTGAAGTCCTAAAAACTTCAAGCTTTGAGGAGTCCACCATTGTTCATCAAATTAATGAAGAGCCCTGCTGGATGGACCTAATCTTAAAATATTTGAGGTCAGAAAAATTATCGCATGATTAAAAAGAAGCTAGAAATATCAAAAATCAAGCCGCCAGATACATACTACTCGACAATGATTTGTATAAGCAGTCTTTCTCTCTACCACTCTTAAGATGCTTGCATCCATCTGAAGGTGAATATGCCTTATGAGAGGTCAATGAAGGAATCTATGGGAGCCACTTGGGGGGTTGATCATTATCTTATAAGATTCTTCGACAAGGATATTACTGGCCAACCATGCAACAAAATGCATAAAATTTTGTTAGAAGATGCGAGCAATGTCGGCGCAATGATCGAATTCAATGCTGACCAACGGTGCTTCTAACTCCTATTGAGGCTCCATGGCCATTCGCTCAATGGGGACTAAACATCTTAGGCCCATTCCTCCGAGCCTCGAATTAGCGTAAGTTCCTACTAGTAGCAATCGACTACTTCACAAGGTGGGTAGAAGATGAACCCCTGGCCCAAATCATAGAATCAAAAATTCAAGACTTCATTTGGAAGTCGATCATCTATCGCTATGGTCTTCCAAAAATACTGACAACATAAGGCGCGGTGCTCGACTCCATAAATTCTATGGGGATCGTGGAATCAAGCAATGCTTCACCTCGGTAGGCCACCCACAAGCAAACCAAAAAGTAGAAGTCACAAATAGGACTTTCCTATAAGATCTCAAAGCCAGATTGGACCGAATAGGGAGGTCTTGGATGGAAGAACTTTACCATGTACTTTGAGCCTATCAAGCAATCTAAAGAGTCCCAATCGATGAGACATCTTTTAATTTAGCATTCGAAGAGCCAACCTCGATTTGATCGAGGAAAGCAGGGAGTGAGGTAGCTTCTCAAAAACTTAGCGGCAGTTTTAAGACTATCTGCTACTGAAGAAGAAAGACTGGCTGATGGCACCACCTTCGCCCGAATCTCTATTGAGTGAGATTCAAAAATAGGAACTTCTGACCCCTATGATTCGACAACTTCGACCTCTTTTACTAGACAAGGGGGACCGGCCATTTCCATAGTTTCTACCATTCTATCAGGAAGATCTTCTCCCATTTTCGCGGCAATAAGTATCGAAAAAATTATAGAAACCACTTCCACAGTAGCTTCCATAACTAATTCCGTCGCTTTATCTATAATCTCCCTCGCCAAGTCTACTGGCTCAACTCTGGTATCCTTCATCGAACCTTATGATCAGTTATGGGCTAAGGACCATCTTCCCATATATCGATCGGGATACGGAGAGAAATCATCAGGGGAACATCATCTGAGGCCTCGACAAATGATCTTCCAGAAGCTTGAGATGGGATAGATGGAACATTGGTTCATAACCTTCGAGCCAATAGCTTCTTCAATGTCTTGGTCATCAAAGGATCCATCTAGCCCTAGAACTCCGCAAGAGCAACCCTGGAGGGGGGAATGTGAAGGACCAGGAACTCTATATTCATAGTAACCTCTCTTCCATTTGCACCTTTAGGATGCACTTAAAAGAAGGAAGATGAAAATGAACAGACACCTCTTTAAATCATATCCGCAAATAATCAACAGGTGGTTGAACCCTACAACCATAATTAATCTTGCGTCAAGGAATAACATCATCAACTATTAAATATTGAAGCATAGTGGCGAATAAAGGCATAAATTGTACGATTTGAAGCATCGCTTGGGAATAGTCCTTTCGCTTGATTCTCAGACTCGGCACTAGGAAGATAGTATTATGGTGGTAATGTGAACACCTCAGATCATCCGAATGATATCCCAAGCACCTTGACTCGGTTAGGATCCGTTAACATCTTGAGGGTAAGAAAGTTACCATGATGACCTCCAAACTGATAGTCGATCTCCAGAAGAAGATCCAAACCATTTTATCCAAAAATGGCTTGGATAGTGTTAATAACTTATGGATCACCTCGGATAGGCAGCTCATCCATATTCTCAACAATTCGTCTCATGGAATAATGGTTATACAGCTATATCCTTACTACGAGTAAGTTATTTTTCATTCAGCCTCGACTATCAAAAGTGGATAAGGCATCCCAATCTCTCTGATAATGACCTTCCTATTCAAAAAGATGCCCCTGATCTTGCCATCATGATATTATCGATCTACGATTAGCAGAACAACATAACAGCCACATGAAGCTCCCTTTCAAATACCAAAAAATCTCGAAGATCTAGGTAAGCAAAAAAATTCCTTTTAGAGAACTCGTTGTTGCTATTTTATTTTCTTCTGACTCCAGCATCGGAGGATCCTCACTGGAGTCAAATCCTCTAGTTCAGATTTTATTTTGCAGGTCACTCCAGCACCTCCTGCGAGAAGCCGACCGCTCCGCTCTCGAAGCGAACCTTTTTCAACAACAACAGATAGAGATTATCTCTTTAAATATTTATGATTATAACATACACCACGTACTTATTGATAATGGAAGCTCAATTAAAATTTTATACTTTTTTGCCTTTTTTCTTATAGAATTTTTCTCTGATCGATTAAGTTAATCTGATATACCGATCCAAGAATTCTCTGGAAGCTTTATAATTATGGAGGGAATGATTAAGCTGCCCGTCATAGTAGGCACCCCATCTTAGCAAATGACGATACAAGTGGATTTTCTTATCATGAAGCTTCCTTCGGCTTACAACGCCATCTTTGGCAGATCTAGTCTATGGAAGCTCAAAGCTATTGTGTTCAGCTACCACCTCACTATCAAGTTTCCAACAATCCATGGAGTGGAGAAAATTCGAGGCAACTAGATTGTGGTGAGATATTATTTCACCGCTAAGCTCCAAATAGATGATCAGGAGAAACTCCAGCCCGAACTTTCGATAGGACTGGATGCTCGAGATGATCTGATGGAAGGCCGAGCCCAACCATCCGACGAGCTTTAGGAGATTCCGTTAAGGAAGGAGAGCCCTAATCAAACCATGAAGATCGATTCCTATCTCGATCAGGTAACAAAAAATTGATTGATTACTCTTTTGCAGGCGAACGCAGATATTTTTGCCTGGTCGGCTACTGACATGCCTGAAATTGATCCGGAGGTGATGGCCCACCATATGAAAGTAGACCCTACTTGCTGCCCGATCAAGCAAAAAAATTTCTCTCAGAGAACTCGTTGTTGCTATTCTGTTCTTTGTTGACTTGAGCATCGGAGGATCCTCACTGAAGTTAAATCCTCCAGCTCAGACTTTATTTTGTAAGTCACTCTAGTATCTCCTGCGAGAAGCCGACCGCTCCACTCTCGAAGTGAACCATTTTCAACGACAACACCTACAATTAATCATGCTTAGTCAAGCCATTAACATTAAATATCTTTTCTTACAGAGATCCGGAGGGGCTCATCTCTATCTATTCTACCCTATGCCCACTTCACCCCACGAGGCCTGACTACAATTAGAGTTGAACTCTTATCTCTATGCCCAAGTAACAAAGAATGATAACAACCAGCAAGCACCAAAGTATCAAAACTAAATATCGCAAAACTCTTCTATGTGAAGAATATTTCTCCATTTGCATTATAGTAGTTATAAACATGTATATAGATCCAATCAATGCTCTCTATATTTCTCAAAGAAAATGCTTTGAGGGGCACACACAAGTTCATTAAGCCCACGAATGTTAATTTGACAATTCCATAATTGACCAACTCTACGTATAGCAACAAATATCATGAGTTGTGTTGGGGATAAACCTCGCTTCCATCGAAGTCCAGTCTGATGCTTAGCCTAATGTAACTGGTAATCACGGAAGAGCTTCGATCGAAAATTCTTCCTCCAGCAGTCAAACCCCAGTCGAGCTCCATCCGAACTCCTTTCAGACTCTTTCAGGAGCTAAACTCTTTCCGATCTTTTCTTTCAGTCGGATTCCTCCAGCAGCCGAACCCCTCCTGGACTCCTCCAGCGGCCGAACTCCTTCCAGAATTCTCCTTGGACAGGACTTCTCCATCAGTCAGACTTCTCCTTCGATCGAACTCCTTCAGCAGCTGAACTCCTTTCGGCCTTCTTCTTCAATCGAATTCCTCCAGCAGTAGAACTTCTCCTAGACTTCTCCTTGGATCGGACTTCTCCATCAGTCGGACTTCTCCTTCGATAGAACTCTTCCAGCATCCAAACTCCTTTCGGCCTTCTCCTTCAGTCGAATTTCTCCAGCAGTCGAACCCCTTCCAAACTTCTCCAATGGTCGAACTCCTCGCTGACTTCTCCTTGGGCCGAACTTCTCCATCAGTCGGACATTTTTTTTGACCGAACTCCTCCAGCAGCCGAACTCCTTCCAGCCTTCGCCTTCAGTCTGGTTCCTCCAGCAGTCGAACACCTCTCGGACTCCTCCAGTGGTCGAACTTCTTCCGACCTTTTCTTCAGTCGGGTTCTTCCAACAGTCGAACTTCTCTCGGACTCCTCCAGCGGCTGAACTCCGCCCAGACTTCTTCTTGGGTCGGACTTATCTATCAGTCGGACTCCTTCTGGACTTCTCCATCAGTCAAACTCCATCCAAATTCCTCCAGTGGATTACTTCTAGATTTTAACTGATATTTTTTTTGGATGATCCCTTCTAGTCGTATTTTTTTAGGAGTCCGAACTCCTCTGAAATTGATATATATCAAAGCTCTTCACCAACCAATGCCTGCTTTCTCTAAATTTTGACTATTAAATCTTAATGAACGATCACATCACGACAATGGATACCTCTTTTCATAATAAACTCCACGTGATCCCGAGCAGTCTACTATCGGATGGTTACGACTGTCACTATCAGTCTGCTACAGACGATGCCTCTCTCTGTGATAGACTCCATGCGGCTCCAAATGGCTCACTACTAGACAGCTACGACGGTCACTATCAATCTACTACAGATGGCGCTACAGACGGCGCCTTCCTCCATGATAGATTTCATGCGGCCCTGAGTGATCTGCTACCAGACGACTACGACTATCACTATCAGTCTGCTATCGACTTCGTCTATAAAAAGAGACCCTCCATATATGTTTACTCTAGGCTCTCTTCTTCTTTCCAAAATTCTATCAAATTTTTTTCTGAGCACTCCATTTTTTTTGGCCAGAAGAGCTGACTTGATTGTCAGAGGATCCTACCGAAGCCACTACCACCGACTCTAGATGGGGCTTTATTTTGCAAGTCACTGATAGTGACCTCTTCTTTTTCAGCTCCAGCTCGATCTGATGTCAATCAGATTCTGCACCAATAGAATTGATGTTAGAGAAAGGACCCTCTATTCCTGAGGTATCCTTATTCTTAAAGAAGTGCTCAGTCGATCCTATGGATCTTTTTTTTCAAGGTTCATCTCCATCCTCTTCCTCAATCCCAATAAATTCCTCCAAAGAAGGTGACTGTCCAGAGATTTACCACTTCTATCATTAGATCTGAGCCAGATCCATCCATTCCTGCTCCATCGCTGGCGCTTCAACCTCCTCCTCCATCGACGGTCATAGTAGTTCTAGAGTAGTTTAACCTACTAATGCAGTAGGTTCAGGACCTCACCAAAATGGTGCAGACCATGCGGCAACCTCCGGTGGTGGTTTCATCAGAAAATCCATCATCGAAATATCAGAAACCGATCCCAAAGAGGAGTACTTGGACTAGCATACCCGTCGCCCCTGAGAAGGAGAAATATAGAACAGAGGATCCTTGTTCGAATCATGATTCTCCTTCAGAAGAGACCTTTTCCATCTACAGTTGATAGGAACACGATGCTTTGTTAAGACACCGTGTTTATCAATTTAAATCAGACTCTTTACTTTTTAAATTAACTAAAAATTATGAAGAGAGTGGTGAGTCGGATCGATTCCATAGAGAGGCAATGATTTATTTCTAAAATCTTTGATTCTTTTATTATTATTATTATTATTATTATTATTATTATTATTATTATTATTATAATTTTTTTAAAAAAAAGAAAAGAAGAGTTTTTTTAAAAATTAAAGTCAAAAAATAGATTTATAAATAAAATTAGAATCTAAATTATGCAAAAATAAATTTGATACTAAGATCTACTATTTAGATCTTAGCAACTACTTGCAATAATATTAAAGAATAATTAATTTAAAGAGCTAGAATTGAAAAGAATAATAAAACTTTCTTAATTAAATTTAAAACTCAGATGCAGAATTTAAATACAAGGAATTAAAGAAAATTCAGAATTTTAATACAAGGAATTAAAAAAAAAAGAAAGAGAAAACTAGATGGAGATCGTAGATCAGCGTAGGCGTGAAGATGAAGTAGAAAATCGGCTCTTCTTCTTAGCACCATAGCTTTGAAGCAACCTTTAACCCAGAGCTTGGCTTCCACCCTGTACCTTAGCTTCTCTTCCAACTTCTCTCCCATTTCTTAGAGGCTTAGGATCCTTTTTATAGAGTTAGTAGGGTCGAATATTTATTTCTAAAGGCAATGTGAGACTAATTGCCTTTGTAATCATCAAAATTCGAATAAAATTTGAATAAAAATAACTCTGTTATGACTCTGATAAGTCTGGTAAAATCTGGCCATTCAATGAAATCCAACGGTCCAAAAATCATCAAAAATGGATGCGTATCAGCCCAGATCAGGTCGGATCAATTTCTGACCGTTGGATCACGCTTGATGGAGGAATTTACGCCATTGATCGCACGTCTGAGAGTTTGATCGCCGTCGGGAGCCTTCTGGACCGTTGGATCGAGGCTGGAATCAAGCGCTGCCGTCTGATGGCGATCCAAATAAAATCAACAATCGAAAAAAATGCTGACCATCTGATCTTGACCGCAAACAACCACCACCGCACGATCGCATTTTTACTGTTCCCATGGATCACGTGGATCAGCCATATCATGCACCGCAACCAATCAGCGCCTTTTATTGATAGATAAAAAGACCAAAATGCCCTGTAAGCCATGATGAATTTTCTGTAAATCCATAGGAGTCTAGGTCTACCATGTGGCAGGTTCTGATTCACTGGTGTCTGCTGAGCTGACGGTCTACACTGTGCTGTAGACCAACTGATGACTTCTGAGCTTGAGTCGGCTAGCGTGGATGGCTTGGTGCGCCGGCTTGGTCAGCTTGGCTCGGCGCATCTGGACGCGCCGGCTGCTGCGGCGTGGCGGCTTGAGCCGTTTGAGCCGTATGTTATTATTATTTTTTTTATATTATTTTTTATTTTATTTCTTTAGAAATTCATATCTTTTTCGTTTTAGCTCCGTTTTACTCAAAATTTATTTTGTTGTGATCAAAAAAATGAGCTCTTTTCACTGATAATAAAATTTTATTTTTTAATTTTTATTATTTTTTTAATTAATTTTTTAATTAATGAAAATATGAATTTCTCAAAAATTATATATAAATTGATTATTAATTTTTAAAAATTAATATAAATTAATTAATAAATTAATACTTTTATTGATGAATTTATTGTACTTATCACACCCCCAACTTAAGCTTTGCTCGTCCTCGAGTAAAGAAAGAATTTTAATTTAGATCAAGTACCATATTTCATTGAGATCTTCCTTCACAAGAATAAATCTAGGGTTTAAGATCAAAAGTTTAGATAGTATCACTAACTAAGTATTGAGTTTCAGAAGTAAATTTCATGGCAGATTAATCAGAAACTTTCTTAGAGTTCATCTAAAGATTTTCAGCACTAGTTTTGTGAATACTAACTTAGCATTTGGGTGTTGATTTAAGGGACAAATGAATCTTCTTTTATCACTTATTTTGGTTAGTTTTCTATATACTCCCAAGTTAAATGCATGAATTAAGGTAGCTTTCACACTGCTTCTTTTTTTTTCTTTTTTTTTTTTTTTTTTTTTTTTTGAATTGTGCTGAGCATCCTGGCCTTTCCTTCACCGATTGATGTGAACTTCTACACTTGACTTAAGGTGCAGAGTTCTAGCTTAGGGCAATCCACATATACTCTGTATTTTGCACTTTTTTTTTTTTTAAATTTAAGCAGGTAGCTCTTTCCTTAAATTCAAGTTTCTTTAATTGAAGTATATATAAACCATCAATTTTTAGTGATAATTGAATCCTCAATTTAGCCTTATAATCAACACCTGCTGTGCTTCATTAGTGTTCATGTGCAATTAGAAGTGCTGTTAGCCTTTAAATGACCTAAGTAGGCTGCTAATGGTCTGACCAAGTAATCTGCTTCTTAACTCGCTACCATTATTAGTTAATACTTTCTAACTTTATTACTTTTTCTAGTTTATTTTGCTTAAGATTCTCTTTTCTGAAATATGGTTCATCCAAAATTTGATTATTATTATATATATTTTTTTATTATTTATTTTATTATTTATTTTATTTTATATATATATATATATATATATATATATATATTATTATATATATATATTTTATTATTTTTTTATTATATATTTTTTAAAAATTTTTTTTTTTTTTTTGAATTTTACCCCCCAACTGAATTGACATTGTCCTCAATGGAGAGGGAAAGATAAATAAAAGGGTGTAAATTATGTTTATTTATTTAGCATGGGTCTTGAAGCTTATGATCCTTCTCCAGCCTTTTTGGTCCTTCTCCAACTTAGCCTAAAAAGAGACTAAAAAGAATAAATTAGATTCAAGAAGTATTGGGTTGCCTCCCAATAAGCGCTAAGTTTATTATTGTCTTCAGCCAGACAAAATGCAGTTTAATTCATTATGGTTCTATTAATTGTACTTGATCAATATTTTCGATTTAATGATATCCCTTCGATATATGGTTTAAGCCTTTGGCCATTTACCTTAAAAAAATTTTTAGTCCTGGGATCATAGAGTTTAATTGCACCATGTGGGAATACGTGATTAACTATATAAGGTCCATCCCATCTGGATTTTAATTTTTTAGGGAATAATCGAAGCCTTGAGTTAAATAACCAGACTTGTTGATTTGGTTCAAAGGTTTTTCTTGAAATATGTTTATCATGGAAGGCTTTCATTTTCTCCTTATAGATTTTTGAATTTTCATAAGCTTCTTGCCTTAATTCTTCTAATTCACTCAATTGTAACATCCGATTGGAACCAGCTTTGTTTAAATTAAAATTTAATTATTTTATTGCCCAATATGCTTTATGTTCAAGTTCTACCGGAAGGTGACATGCTTTTCCATAGATTAATCTATAGGGAGACATTCCAATAGGGGTTTTATAAGCTGTCCTATAGGCCCATAATGCATCATCTAATCGATCTGACCAATCTTTTCGATCAGGCCTAATAGTCTTTTGTAAGATATTCTTAATTTCCCTATTAGAGATACTTCTACCTGGACCACTTGTTTGCGGATGGTATGGTGTAGCTATCTTATGTGTCACCCCATATTTTCGTAATAAAGTTCGAAATTGGTGATTTGTAAAATGGGTACCTCCGTCACTAATGATAGCACGTGGAAATCCGAACCTAGAAAAGATATTCTTCTGAATAAATTTTAAGGACTACTTTATGATCATTGGTTCGTGTTGCTATTGCTTCAATCCATTTAGAAACATAATCGACAGCTACCAAAATGTATTCAAATCCATTGGAAGGTGGAAAAGGTCCCATAAAATCAATTCCCCATACATCAAAAATTTCTACTACTAAGATGGGGTTTCAAAGGCATCATGTCTTTCTTTGAAATATTCCCTAAGGCTTGACACTTAAAACACTCCTGACTAAAAGTATGGGCATCCTTAAATAATGTTGGCCAATAAAAACCACTCTGCAATACTTTGGCCATAGTTTTTCGTCCAGAAAAATATCCTCCACAAGCAAGGGTATGACAAAATTGTAAGATACTCCATTGTTCAGATTCAGGAACACATCTACGAATGATTTGATCAGCACAAATTCTAAAAAGCTTCAGGATCTTTCCCAAAAATAATATTTGATTTGAGCAAAGAATCGATCCTTTTCATTCTTAGACCAGCCATCAGGAAATTTATCCTATGACTAAGTAATTGACAATATCTGCAAACCAAGGAGTCTTTGTATGTGAAACTGTTAACAATTGTTCATCTGAAAAAGATTCTCTGATTGATATAGGTTCACTATCTTTAACTAGGATCCTAGATAGATGGTCTGCTACAACATTTTTAGATCCCTTCTTATCTCGAATTTCAATATCAAATTCTTGTAAGCAGTAAGATCCATCTAATTAATCATGGTTTAGCATCTTTCTTTGAGAGCAGGTATCTCAAGGCTGAATGATCCGAGTAAATTATGATTTTTGATCCTAATAGATATGATCTAAACTTTTCTAGGGCAAACACAATGGCTAGCAACTCTTTTTCAGTGGTGGTATAATTCATTTGTGCTTCATTCAGAGTTCTACTAGCATAATAGATCACTACAGGACATTTGTTTACCCTTTGGCCTAGGACAGCTCCTATGGCAAAGTCTGAGGCATCGCACATAATTTCAAAAGGTAGTGACCAAGTTAGGAGGTTGTATGATTGGAGCTTTGGTCACAGCTTCTCTTAAGATTTCATAAGCTTTAAGACAATTTTCATCAAAGTTAAAAGAAACATCCTTAGCAAGCAGATTACACAAAGGACGAGAAATTTTAGAGAACTCTTTGATGAAGCGACGATAGAATCCTACATGACCAAGAAAAGATCGAATTTGTTTGACAGAAGTGGGAGGAGGAAGTTTAGAAATTAGTTCAACTTTAGCTTTATCTACCTCAATCCCTTTCTTAGATACTATATGTCCTAAAACGATCCCTTCTTGAACCATGAAGTGGCTCTTTTCCCAGCTTAACACTAGATTAGCCTCAATACATCATTTTAATATTTTCTTCAAATTATTGAGGCAACTCTCAAAAGATTCTCCAAAGACTGAAAAGTCATCCATGAATATTTCTAAGAAATCTCCTATCATGTCTGAAAATATTGACATCATGCACCTTTGAAAAGTTGCAGGTGCATTACATAATCCGAATGGCATTCTACGGAAAGCAAAGGTTCCATAGGGACATGTAAAGGTGGTCTTTTCCTGATCTCCTGGATAGATTGCTACCTGATTGTATCCTGAGTATCCATCTAAAAAGCAAAAGTATTGTTGGCCTGCTAGTCTTTCTAGGATTTGATCGATAAAGGGTAAGGAAAAGTGATCTTTTCGGATGGTTGTATTGAGTTTTCTATAATCTATGCAGACACGCCACCCAGTGGAAAGTCGTGTTGGTACTAAGTTTTCATGTTCAGTGCGGACAACCGTAAGTCCAGATTTTTTTGGAACAACTTGTGTAGGACTTACCCAGTGGCTGTCAGAGATAGGATAAATAATTCCAGCATCTAACCATTTAATTACCTCTTTCTTGACTACTTCTTGCATGTTAGGGTTAAGCCGTCTTTGCATCTCTCGAGTTGGTTTGGCATTATCTTCTGTATAAATATGGTGCATGCATATTGACGGACTAATTCCTTTTAAATCGGCGACGGTCCACCCTATGGCCTCCTTATATGTTTTTAGAATATTTACCAATTGGTTTTCCTGTTCAGTAGTTAAGTTGGAAGCAATTATTACTGGTAGGGTTTTCTTTGATCCTAAAAATACATACTTAAGTGATTCAGGTAAAGGTTTTAGTTCAAGTTGTGGTGGGGCCTGAATTGAAGGACGTAGTGGTTCAATTTTTTGCTTGGGTAAGGGCTCAACTTTTACTAACTAAGGTAATGAATGTGATGGTTGAGGTGAATTAAGCAGGGCATTTACTTCCTGGGTTTGAGTTTCTTCAGTGGGTTCATCATCTTGCAGTAAATCTAAGGAGGAATTAGATTCAACTATTTCATCTATCTGATTGATTACAAAGCAGTCTTCCTCCTCTTGGGTGTACTTTGGGGTATTAAAAATATTAATTCTTACTTTTTGATTCCCAAAAGAAATGTCCATAGCTCTCGTTTTACAATTGATATTGGCATTGGCAGTTGCTAAGAATGGACGTCCTAAAATTATGGGATTTTGGTTCAGCTCTTGGGATGGTTCCATGTCAAGTATGAGAAAGTCTACAGGAAAATAACATTTGTCTACTCTAACTAGAACATCCTCAATCAAACCTCATGGTGTTTTTATAGATCTATCAGCTAATTGCAAAATGACTGATGTGGGTTTTAATTCTCCAATCCCAAATTTTTCATAAACCGAGGTTGGAAGGAGGTTTACACTAGCTCCTAAGTCTAGTAATGCTCGGTTAAAGGTTATACCTCCAATAACACATGAAATTAAGGGTGCACCAGGATCTTTCATCTTTTGAGGTATTGGATTTAACAGGACAGCACTTACATCCTCGGATAGCATAACTCTTTTGGTGGTTCGTGGCTCACGCTTTTGGGTGCAGAGTTCTTTAAGAAATTTAGCATAGGCTGGGACATGCTGAATTGCATCGAGGAGGGGTAAATTAATATGAACTTGTTTAAATAGTTCCATTAGCTCCTTGTTGCGTGTTTCTTGCTTTTTACGAGAAGAGCCTGCTTCTAAGGCCGAAGGGAATGGGGCTTTGGATTTATATGTCTTAGCTAATTCATCTGTTCTCTTCTTTTCTTTATCCATCTTATCAGTGTCAGTACCAGTCTTAAGCTTAGGTTCTTCTATATGATTATCCTCTTCTTCAAATTTTTCATCTTGACTAACATCAGTATTGGCCTCTATCACCTAGTCTTGGATATGGGTCCTTAAGAATCCTACCACTTCTAAGTTCAGATATTGCTTTGGCATTTTCTAATTGGGGGTTCTTAGGTGGAATGTTAGATGGATGAGTAAATCCAGGTGGTTGATAGACATTGGATGGATTATTTTTAGGATTTGCAATTGGTTGGCTTGGTAATTGACCTGGTTCTCTCCTCATGCTAGACTCAGCTAATTATCCTATTTGAGCTTCTAGCCTGGCAATTGATTGTTGTTGGCTTAGAATTAATTATTGAAGTTGATTGAATTTATCATCGGCTAGATTGGTCTGTTGATGAGGAGGTGGGTATGAGGGCTGATTATAATGCAGTGGTTGAGAAGACTGACTAGGTTGTCCCTTATTATAGGCATAGTTCTGGTACTGGGGCCTATTTTGATAATTTTGAACTGGTGGGATTTGAGTCTGAGCCTGAGTCTGTTGTGGTTTCCAAGAGAAATTAGGATGGTTTCTCCAACCAGGATTATATGAATTTGAATATGGGTCATTAAGTGGTTTGGAGTAACCTTGAGCAGCTTGGACTTGTTCTTGGATAAGAGGTGGTAATTGTGCAGCCGTGGGACATTCGCTTACATGATGTGTTGGACTAGCACAAATAGAGCAAATCTTCTGATAATTAGAAGCTGGTGTGTATTGTGTAGGAGATTGTTGACCTAGATTTAGGAATTGATCTAATTTCTGGGCAATAAGATCGACTTTATCTAATTTTTGTGCTATTATGTTCAAGTCTGTCTTAGAATTAAGTTCTGGAGTTTTGATCTCATAAATTTCTGCCCGTTTTTGTTGAGAAATTGATCTTTCATAAGAGGATAATGAAGCATGGTTAATAGAGTTTTCACTTAAGGTTTCAAATAAGGTATAAGCTTCATCCTCACTTTTGCTCATGAATGCACCTCCATAGGATGCATCAACCATCTGCTTATATTGATCTCCTAAACCTTCATAGAAAGCTTGTACAATTTGCCACTTAGATAAACCATGGTGTGGGCATTTTCTAAGAAGTTCCTTAAGTCTTTCCCATGATTCATGAATTTGTTCCCCTGGAAGCTGAGCAAATCCTGTGATGGCTCGCCTCATAGTATTGGTTCGTCCTATGGGATAAAATTTCTTAAGGAAATTCATGTTGCATCTCTGCCCATGTTTGAATTGTTCTTCCTAATGTGCCAAGCCAGTACTTGGCTTTATCTTTTAATGAGAAAGGGAACAAGGTCAGTCTAAGGGCATCATCAGAAAAATTTTGAATTTTTACCGTAGAGCAGATTTCTAAGAATTCATCCAGATGTTTGTAAGGGTCTTCATTGGCATTCCCATAAAAAGATGGGAGCATCTGGATTGTGGTCGACTTGATCTCATAGTGGCTAGCAGGGATATCAGGTATGTGGATGCAAGTCGATGGGATTGTAGGTGGAAGGAATAAAGTATTCCTTCATCTGCCTAGGTGGTTCTTCACGATTTCCAGCCATTTGATTATCTGGTCTTAAATGAATTAGTCTTTCAATTTCAGGATCTGGTTTAACTAGATCAGGTAAAAGTGATCTTCTACCGTGCATGTACTAGTGCAATTTGATATATGGTTCAAGATATATATATTTTTTTATTATTAAAATTTTTTTAATAATTTTTTTATTATTTTTTTTAAGAAAAGAAGAGAGAAAGAAAGAAGAGGTTCTAAAAAAATCCTAAGGAGTCTTAAATCTGGAGATGATAGAGAGAAGAGTTAATTTGTGGTTTATGTTTAAATGTTATTTGGCAAACAAGTTAGGCAATCAATCCTGACTAAGAGTTATCCTAGATCTAGATAGCTCCTAACTGCCAAGATCACCTTCGAGCCCTCCAAATAGAGGATTAGCCAATCAACTGGCCAGGTAAGTGTAAAGTCGGTGGGAGTCCCCCCGTTGCTTGCCTTAGACACCAATTATGCTTGGCCAAGTAAGCGAACGAAATCAATTAAGTAACCATCTTCCTTTGGGTCCAATCGTTCCGGAACCATTTTTCTAGACATCAGTCAAATTGATTAACCCTAACTTGATTCAACTCTTAGGATTTCTTATCCTATTGAGCTCGAATATCCTTAAGGGTTAATGTCTAATTGATTTTAAGAGTTAAGGTTTGGGTTAATGCAGGATGCTGGTTGGTTGTTTGTGGGCCAAGGAAGGGTGATCAAATCCCCACCTTATCTTGTTTAATGGGTTATGCCCTTAATTTAGTTTAATATGAAATATGCAAAAGAAAGAAAAAAAAAAAATTCCAATCAAAGAGTTCTATGCAATTTAAACTAACTAATTAAATTCTAAAAAGGCTTACCTTGCCTCCAGCAATCACCAAAAATAAGAATAAAAACTAATATGATGGATGCTCTAAACAATTAGGGTTTCTAATCTTATGATGAGAAAGTAGATAATTTTTAATTAATTTAAAAATAAAGCAAACATCAAAAATAAGAAAAGAGATTTAGGGTTTAGGAATGATCTCACCGAATCGGATTGAGAGTTTTGTTCGTGCTCTAACCTTCCTTGTTCCTCTTTTTTTTTATATATATATTTTTTTCTACAAAATAAATAAAAAAAATAATGAGTAGGCAGTAAAAAAAAATCAAAGAAATGAAGAAATTTTAATTTTTATGCCTCCCCGGCAACGGCGCCAAAAATTTGATAGGAACACGATGCTGTCGTTAAGATACCGTGTTTATCAATTTAAATCCGACTCTTTACTTTTTAAATTAACTAAAAATTATGAAGAGAGTGATGAGTCGGGTCGAATCCATAGAGAGGCAATGATTTATTTCTAAAATCTTTGATTCTTTTATTATTATTATTATTATTTTTATTATTATAATTTTTTTAAAGAAAAGAAAAGAAGAGTTTTTTTAAAAATTAAAGTTAAAAAATAGATTTATAAACAAAATTAGAATCTAAATTATGCAAAAATAAATTTGATACTAAGATCTACTATTTAGATCTTAGCAACTACTTGCAATAATATTAAAAAATAATTAATTTAAAGAGCTAGAATTGAAAAGAACAATGAAACTTTCTTAATTAAATTTAAAACTCAGATGTAGAATTTAAATACAAGGAATTAAAGAAAATTTAGAATTTTAATATAAGGAATTTAAAAAAAAAGAAAGAGAAAACTAGATGGAGATCGCAGATCAGCGTAGATGTGAAGATGGCGTAGAAGATCGGCTCTTCTTCTCAGCACTGTAGCTTTGAAGCAACTTTTAACCCAGAGCTTGGCTTTCACTCTATACCTTAGCTTCTCTTCCAACTTCTCTCCCCTTTCTTAGAGGCTTAGGATCCTTTTTATAGAGCTAGGAGGGTTGAATATTTATTTCTAAAGGCAATGTGGGACTAATTGCCTTTGTAATCGTCAAAATCCGAATAAAATTTGAATAAAAATAACTCTGATATGACTCTGATAAGTTTGGTGAAATCTGGCCATTCAATAGGAATCTAACGATCCAAAAATCATCAAAAATGGATGCGTATCAGCCCAAATCAGGTCGGATCAATTTTTGACCGTTGGATCGCGCTTGATGGAGGAATTTACGCCGTTGATCACGCACCTGAGAGTTTGATCGCCGTCGGAAGCCTTCTGGACCATTGGATCGAGGCTGGAATCAAGCGCTGTCATCCGATGGTGATCCAAATGAAATCGACAACCAAAAAAAATGCTGACCGTCCGATCTTGACCGCAAATAACCACCACCGCACGATCACACTTTTACTGTTCCCATGGTCCATGTGGACCGACCATATCGTGCACCGCAACCAATCAGTGCCTTTTATTGATAGATGAAAAGACCAAAATGCTCTATGAGCCATGATGAATTTTCTGTAAACTCTTTAGGGGTCTAGGTCTACCATGTGGCAGGCTCTGATTCGCTGGTGTCTGCTGAGCTGGCGGTCTATACTGTGCTGTAGACCGACTGATGGCTTCTGAGCTTGAGTCGGCTAGCGTGGATGGCTTGGCACGTCGGCTTGGTCGGCTTGGCTCGATGCGTCTGGACACGCCGGCTGCTGCGGCATCGCGGCTTGAGCCGTTTGAGCCGTATGTTATTATTAATTTTTTTATATTATTTTTTATTTTATTTCTTTAGAAATTCATATCTTTTTCGTTTTAGCTCCGTTTTACTCAAAATTTATTTCGTTGTGATCAAAAAAATGAGCTCTTTCCACTGATAATAAAATTTTATTTTTTTTAATTTTTATTATTTTTTAATTAATTTTTTAATTAATAAAAATATAAATTTCTCAAAAATTATATATAAATTGATTATTAATTTTTAAAAATTAATATAAATTAATTAATAAATTAATACTTTTATTGATGAATTTATTTTACTTATCAACAATCGAAAGTCTTCCAAGATCTATGATCGAGATGACGTCCTCGATCAGAAACTATGGGAGATAGATCGATGGATTGAGAAACTCTACCACATCGCCTCGACTCACCATAACGACGTCCGCACAGATCCTCCTTTCTCTCCTCGAATTATGCAAGACCCCATTCTGCCAAATTTCAAGCTTTTCCAATTTGAAAGCTACGATGGAATCTCTAATCCAGTCGATCACCTGGAGGCCTTCCAGACCATGATGCTACTCCATGGCATACCAGATGCCATCTTATACTGAGCTTTTTCATCTATCTTAAAAAGAGTAATAAGAAACTAATACTCGATGTTGAAGTCAGGTACGATCTTCTTCTTCGATCAAATAAGCCATCAGTTTGTGGCTTATTTTATTAGCAGCTAGCATCCCCATCGAGGTTCGAATTTCTTGATGAATATCAAGTAGAAGAAAGGAAAATCTGTCTGGGCTTATATCATCTGATTTAACACGGCTGCATTGGAGGTCCAAAATTTGGACCAGTCTATTGCAATGGTCGCACTCAAGGGCGGCCTTCAGAAGAATGATTTGTTGTTCTCCTTAGAGAAGAAGTATTCCAGAGACTTTGCTGATTTACTAGCTCGGACTGAAGGATATGTTCGAATGAAAGAAGCCTTCAAATTAAAGGATGAGGAGGCCATGGGAGAGCATCAGATGGGCGAGTCTAATAAATCCGCAGTTGATGGAGGGTCGAATGAAGTTCGACCGCGCTCACAGACTCCCTCCAAGCGCAAGTGAGCCTGAACTCCTTCTTGAGCTCATCGTCAAAGAAGCCTCGACAGAAGGACACGAAAAAGTTCTCCCCCCAGAAGGTTTCACAACTACGCCCCCCTCGATGCTCCAAAAATGTAAGTATTGATGGAGATCAAGGAGCAACTACCGAGGCTTGAAAGGATGCGCTCTCACCCAGCTCCAAGACGAGATCGAGGAGCTCATCAGGAGAGGTCGATCGGATCGATTCCTCAGACGTCGGCCTAAAGCAAGAGAAGATTGATCAAGGGCATTGCCGCAACCAAAACCACCAATGAGGAAGAAATAATAAGAAGATCGACCATCTCTCGGCATCATCAAAACTATCTCTAGAAGACTTAGTGCTTCGGTGAGCTGCCATCTCTCAGTCTTAAAGCTAGGAGAAGCTTGCTCCAAATTGGAAAGGCCCGTATGAAATAGAAGAGGTTGTCTGACCTGAAACTTATCGTCTAAAGGAGCTCAGAGGAACAACGCTTTCACGACCTTAGAATTCAGAAAAATCTGAGAACGTACTGCCAGTAATTTTTCTTCAATAAAACTTCTTTATTTCAACATTATTGTTTCTTGGTACAAAAACTATGTGATGACATGAAAGAAGTAATCAAAAATGGTCATGTTAGGAATAAAAGGAGAACCTCATCCTAACATGAGCAGGTCGAAGTCCTTTGATTATTTAAGATAGGAAGAGGGGAGAGGCCTATTCAACGGTCCATTTGTGCCCCTATTATCATGATAGGGATAGGAAGAGAATCTCGTCCTAACATGAGCAAAGTCGAAGGTCTCATTCATTTTAAACAAGATGAGGAGAGAGGCTCTGACAATGACCCTTATATTCTTCTACAGTTCATTAAGAATAGGAGGAGAACCTCATCCTAATGTGAGCAAAGTCGAAGGCTTTGTTTATTTTAGATGAGATGATAGGAGAGGCCCTGACAACAGCCTTTATGTGCCCCTACAGTCTGTTAGGAATAGGAGGAGAACCTCATCCTAACGTGAGCAAAGTCGAAGGTCTCATTCATTTTAGATGAGATGAGGAGAGAGGCCCTGATAACGATCCTTATGTGCCCCTACAGTCTGTTAGGAACAGGAGAAGAACCTTATCCTAATGTGAGCAAAGTCGAAGGCCTCATTTATTTTAGATGAGATGAGAGGAGAGGCCCTGACAATGGCCCTTATATGCCCCTACAGTCTGTTAGAAGTAGGAGGAGAACCACATCCTAACGTAAGCAAGTCGAAAACCTCCAATTATTTAAGATAGGAGGAGGGGAGAGATCCATTCAATGGTCCATCTATGCCCCTATTTCCATGATAGGAATAGGAGGAGAACCTCATCCTAACATGAGCAAGTCAAAGGCCTCGTTCATTTTAGATGAGGTGAGAGGAGAGGCCCCGACAACGACCCTAATATGTTCGACTTTCACCTTCAATCAGATTCCTCCAGCAGTCGAACTCCTCCAACGGTCGAACTCCTTTTGGACTCCTCCAAAAGCTGAACTCCTTCCGTCCTTCTCCTTCAGTCGGGTTCTTTCAGTAGATGAATTTCTTTCAAACTCCTCCAGCAGTCAAACTTCTTTCAGACTTCTTCTTAGGCCAGACTTCTCCATCAATCAGACTCCTTCTGGACTTCTCCATCAATCGAACTCCATCTAGATTCCTTCAGTAGATTACTTCTAGATTTCAACTAGCATTCCTCGAAATGATCCTCTCTAGCCGTATTTTCTTTAGGAGTCCAAACTTCTTTGGAATTGATATATGTCAAGCTCTTCACCAACCAATGCCTGCTTCCTCTGAACTTTGACTATTAAATCTTAACGAATGGCCACATCACGATAATGGACACCTCTCTCCGTAACAAACTCTACGTGATCTCGAACGGCCCACTATCGAATGATTACGACTGTCACTATCAGCCTGCTATAGATGGTGCTACAGGCGGTGCCTCCCTTCATGACAAACTTCACACGATCCCGAACGACCCACTATCGGACAACTACGACTATCACTATCAGTCTGCTACAGACGGCACTTTCCTTCATGACAAACTTCATGTGGTCCCGAGCGTCCTGCTACTAAACGACTATGGCTATCACTATCAGTCTACTATCGGCTCCGTCTATAAAAAGAGATCCTTCAGATACGTTTACTCTAGGCTCTCTTCTTCTTTCCAAAACTCTGTCGAATTTTTTTCTGAGTACTCCATTTCTGTTGGCTAGAAGAGCTGACTTGATCGTCGGAGGATTCTGCCAGAGCCACCACCACCGACCCTGAATGAAACTTTATTTTGCAGATCATCGACGGTGATCTCTTCTTTCTTAGCTCTAGCATGATCCAATGTCAACCAGATTCTACACCAACAAGTTGCATTAATCTCCCATACCACAAGACAGGATAATTATTCGTTTACATGTAATTGGAACCATAGAGTCATTCATTAAAAAATCTTTCTAGTTTTATGAATATAAATAAATCATTATTTATATATATATGTCTAGATTTTTCTTTTCCCAGTGCAATGTACAATAAGCTACAATGGATTATAAATTAGGAAGAGAAAAAGAGGGGACAGAGATCATGGGCAAGGATAAAATTCATGAGGTGACTTTTTGTATCATGTGGTAAAATTCTAATGCATTTAACCATGGGACGGTCATAGGAGCAATTCAGATCAAAGTAGTATGATCAATTTATCTTATGAGCTTAATCCTAAATGTAAATCTTGCAAGAAATTGAATAGCTATATATGCTTCTATCTTCTTTTGTAATTATTTCTTGATTTCTTTTTTCTCGGAGGATATAAGCTTAGATCCAATAAAAATTAATGGCCATATATTAACTAAAAGAAAATAAAAGTAGTGATCACAAACCTAAGTTAAGCCAAGCTATAATCATGAATGTAGTGCTCAAAGATCAACAAATTTGTACATGTTATTTCTTATGTGGATAATATCTATATTACAATGGAAAAAAAAGATTACTACCTATAGTTTTATTATAGTGGGAAAATATTATACAGCCAGAATGCTCTTGATAAGAGTACGATGTTGTCGTTAAGACACTATATTTATCAGTTTAATCTGACTTCTTAAAATAATTAAAAATACATAGATAGTAGTGAGTCGGATCGAATCCATAGGAAAGATAGTATTTTAGATTTAAAATTTTTAATTTTATAAAAAAAAAAAAAAGTTTTGAAATCAAAAGTGAATTCAAAAAATAAAAATTAAAAATTAAAAAATATAAAAATTTAAATTTGGTACTAAGATCTACTAGTTAGAGCTGTGATTAAAGAGCTGTGATAGATTTCTATAAAGCCTTTAAGGGTCTAGGTCCACTACGTGTCACTCCATGATTCGTCGATTTCTACTGAGCTGGCGGTCCATGCCTGGATCGTAGACCGACTGACGACTTTCACGGCTGAGTCGGCTAGCATGGCTGGCTTGATGTGCTGACTTTGTCAGCTTATTTTGACATGTTTGGATGTGTCGGCTGATATGGCATAGCGACTTGAACCGACTGAGCCGTATGTTATTTTTTATTTAATTTTTATTTATTTTATTTCTTTAAAAATTCATATCTTCTCCGTTTTAGCTTTATTTTGCTCGAAACTTATTTCACCATGATAAAAAAAAATAAGCTCTTTCCATTGATAATAAAATTTTATTTTTTTATTTTTATTATTTTTTAATTAATTTTTTAATAAATAAAAATATGAATTTCTTAAAAATATGTATCAATTAATTATTAATTTTTAAAAATAAATATAAATTAATTGATAAATTAATACTTTTATAGATAAATTTATGGTACTTATCACACCCCCCAACTTAAGCTTTGCTCGTCTTCGAGTAAAGAAATAATTTAGTTTTAAATATCTTTTAACTTTAGAGTTTCGAATTTTATCTAAGAAATTTTTAAAATGGCCATTGATATTCAGTAGAGTATAAATGAGGTATATCATTGGGATATTAATACTTATCAATAAAAAAATTAAGTAAAAAATATTAAATTTTTTTAAACTTTTTCTAAATTATCCCATCTTTATATCTGATTTGTCTAAACTTTTATATAGACAAGTATATTACTACTTCCACTCTTCATTTATTAATTTTTATTTTTATATTGTCCATCTTTTGATGCGAATATCATTACTTACTTAGACAACGAGATTCGATTACTTGATGAAAAATCAATATTTTTTTTTAAATTTTTTAACATTGTACTACTAATGAATGCCTTAACCCCTTAAGCTTTCTATTTGATCCATGTAGCGAGTCTTGGGCTAATGACTCTCAAACCAGTTGGCTTTAGGGCACTAGGTATAGAATATTCCTTGGACTTACTAGCTCGAATCAAACAGGCTACGAGTTAAGACTAGCTTTACAATGAGCTTCTTCATTTTTTCCATCTTTTGATGCGAAACTCAATGCTTGCTTAGGCAAAGAGGCCCAGTTACTCAGTAAGAAGTACTTGAAAACTATTTTATTTTATTCTTTTTATATGAAGAAATATATAGTTATCCTACATAAGCCCATAAAAAGTAAACTTTTCTTTGATGCTAGTAGAAAAAATTAGAAATAAACTTTTTATGTTTTAAACTTAACTCTTTATTGAATTTTTTAATACTTGATCCCTCAATATCTCATAAATTCTCTAATCTGTGTATCAATTTTCTTTTAAAAATGCTTAGTTTAATTCGATTCTTAAGCATAATTAGGTATCTAAATACTAAATACTAACTTTTTTGAGGACTTAAAATTTTAAAATTTTTATTTTTCTTCCCTCCCAACTTAATCGACATTGTCCTCAATGGAGAAGAAAAAATAAAGGGTGTAACAAATTACATAAAAGAATACACCTGACTTGATGTATTTGGTCCAGCACATGCTTTTGAAAATTTAAGCTCTTCCTCCAACTTATTCAAATTATTCTAAAAAAAAATTAATTGAAAAGATAAATTAAATTAAAGAAAACTAAATAATAGATTACCTCCCAACAAGCGCTAAGTTTACCGTCTTCAGCCAGACACAATGCAGCTTACTATCCTATGTCAAATACTAGATTGATAAATTCTAATAATTTTGGATTGCCAATATTAGAAAGTTGATTTATAATTCTATTATTGATATATTCATTGTTAATTAGGAGAATATAATTTGTAATCCCATTCTCAGACCCATGTTTATTAAGAATTTCTCCTATTTGTTCTTCTAAAATACTCATGAATGAAGTTTTTGTATTAGGAGTTAAGTTTGATTCAATGGGTGCTGAAAAAGTGACTAAAGATGATTTTAATTCTAAAGGTAAATTAATTTGATCTTGCTTAAACAACTTCATTGACACTTTATTACATGCCTCTTGATTTTTGTAAGAAGAACCGGCTTCTATGATTGAAGGGAACAGGCTTTTAGATTTATAAGTTTTAAATAAATCATCTATTCTCTTTTTTCTTATGTCTATCTTATTTAAATTGGAATCAGTACTAGTTCTAGGCTTAGATTCTTCTATGTGGTTAGTTTCAGTACTAACCTATTCCTCTAAATTTTTATTTTGGCTAGCATCAGTACTAGCCTCTCTTATCTGATTTTAGTATGGGTCCATAAGAATCTTATAGCTTTTAAGTTCAAAAATTACTTTGGCATTCTCAAATTAAGAATTCTTAGGTGAGATATTAAATTGATAACTTGGTCCAGGTAGTTGATGGATATTAGGTGGATTGTTTGAAATTGGTAGGCTCGATAGTTGATCTAGTTCTCTCCTCGTGTTAGACTCAACTAATTATCCTATTTAAGCTTCTAGCTTGGCGATAGATTCTTGTTGAGTCAAGATCAATTGTTGTTGATTCAGAATTAATTGTTGAAGTTGGTTAAATCTATCGTCAGCTAGATTGGTCTGTTGAGGTGGGTATGATAGTTGGTTGTTATATGATGACTGGGTAAACTGACTAGGCTGATCATTATTATAGGCATAGTTTTGGTATTGGGACCTATTTTTGATAGTTTTGGATAGATGAAATTTGGGTCTGAGCCTGAGTCTATTAGGATGTCCAAGAAAAATTATGGTGGTTGCTCCAATCTGAATTATATGAATTTAAAAATGAGTCATTAATCAATTTGAAGTAGCCTTTAGTAGCTTGGACTTATTCTTGGATAAAATATAGAAACTGTGTAGTAATAGGACATTCATTCACATGATGGGTTGGACTAGCATAAATAGAACAAAACTGATAACTAGAAGGTGATGTGAATTATGCAGGAGATTGTTGACCTAGGATTAGGAGTTGATCTAATTTCTAAGCAAGAAGGTCAACTTTATCTAATTTTTGGACTATTAGGTTCAGGTCAGCCATTTGATTATCAGGTTTAATATTAATCAACCATTCAATTAAGTTCAACTAAATTAGAAAAAATAATTTTCTACCGTACATATATTAGTGTAACCCTAATGTATGGTTCAAAATTTTTGAGATTTTTTTTAGAATTATATATATATATTATTTTATTATATTATTATTTTTTAAATTTATTTTAATTATTATTTTTTATTTTATTTAATTTAATTATTATTTTTAATATTTTTTAGTTAGTTTAATTTAATTTAATTTTTAATTTAATTTTTATTTTATTTTATTTTATTTTTGAAGAGGAAAAAGAGAAGAAAGAAATAAAAGTTCTAAAGAAGAGGTCCTAAGGAGTCCTAGAGCTAAGAAGAGAGAGAAAAATTAGTTTTAATTAGATTTAATGTTGGTTAGCAATTGAGTCGATCAATCAATTCTAACTAAGGGTTATCCTAGATCTAGATAGCTCCTAATTATTAAGATCACCTTCAAGCCCTCCAAGTGTAGGATCGGTCAATCAACTAATCAGATAAGTATAAGATCGGTGGGAATTCCTCTGTTGCTTGTCTTAGACATCAATTATGCTTAACTAGGTAAGCTAACAGAATCAATTAGAAACCATCTTCCTTCGGGCCCAGTCATCCCTGAACCACTTTTTTAGACACCGATCAAATTGACTAATCCTAACCTGATTCAACTCTTAAGGTTTCTTGTCCTATTGAGCTTGAGCTCTTAGAGCTGATGTCTAATTGATTTTAAAATTAAAGACTTAGGTCAATGCAGGATGCTAGTTGGTTGTTTGTGGGCCAAGGAAGGGTGATCAAATCTTCACTTTATCTTGTTTAATTGAGTGTTGCCCTTAATTTGATTTAATATGAATATGCATAAAAAATTTTCAATGAAAGGGTTCTATGCAATTTAAACTAGATGCATGCAACTAATTGAATTCTGAAAGGCTTACCTTGCCTCCAGTAATCACCAAAAAAAATAAAAGTAAAACTAATATGATGCATGCCCCAAACAGTTAGGGTTTCTAATCTTATCATAGATCTTTTAATTAGATTTAAATAGATATTTTTAAATTAATTTAAAAATAAATAAATAAATAAATAAAAAGGCCTAGGATTAGGATTGATCTCACCAAGCAAAACTAAATGATTTGTTCCTTATCCTAGTTCTTTTTGTTCTTTAACCTCTTTTTCTGTGAAATAAAAAAAAAGTTAGCAAGTAATATTTACAAAAAAATAAAAATTTTATTTATAATTTATTTATAAAAAAATTAAAAAGATCAAAAATTTAATATCCGTGCCTTTCCTGGCAATGGCGCTAAAAACTTGATAAGAGGGCGATGTTGTCGTTAAGACACCGTATTTATTAGTTAAATTTAATTTTTTAAAATAATTAAAAATACATAGATAGCAGTGAGTCGGATCAAATCCATAGGAAAGGTAGTATTTTAAATTTAAAATCTTTGATTTTATAAAAAAAAAAAAGAAAAAAAGAGTTTTGAAATCAAAAGTGAAGTCAAAAAATAAAAAGTAAAAATTAAAAGATGTAGAAATTTAAACTTGATACTAAGATCTACTAGTTAGATCTTAGTATCTACTTATAATAAAATAAAAAATAATAATTAAAGTATAGAAATTAAATTATAATAAAAATAAAGAGCATGAAAGAGCATGAAATTAAAGAGTATAAAAATAAATATTATATTAATTAAAAAGTTCATAATTTAAATACGTAAAAAAAATTAAAATAGGCTGATCTTTGATCTTGGATCGGCATTGGTAGAAAGATGATGTAGAAGTTCAGCTCTTCTTCTCGGCACCTGTTGCTTTGAAGCAGCCTCTAATCTAAAGCCTAGCTCTACCCTATACCAAAGCTTCACCTTGATCGAAGATTATGAAATCTGGAGGCATGGGGTCCTTTTTATAGAGCTAGGAGAGGAATGGGAGATTTTCTTCTAGGCAATGTGGGACAAAGAGCCTTTTTAATCATCAAAATAGAAAGAAATTTGAGTAAAATTTGGATTAAAACAGCTCTAAGACGAATCTGGTAAAGTCCGGTGAAATCTAGCTGTTCAATAGGAATCCAATATACTAAAAATCATCAAAATCGGATATGTATCGATCCAGATTAGATCGGATTAAATTCTAGCCATTGATCGTGCGTTGATGGAGAAAACCTGACCGCCAATCATGCCTTGGGAGTTCTGATCACCGTCGGGAGCGTTCTGGACCATTGGATCTGAGTCAGATATGAGCGCTACCGTCCGATAACGATCCGCATGAAGTCTAAAGCTGAATCAAAGCAGAAAATTTTCTCCACCATCTGATCTTGACCATAATCAATCAGATCTATCCAATCGCACCTTTACTATTTCCATAGACCGCATAGATCGGTTGCATCATACACCGCAACAAATCAACGCCTCCTATCGTCGAGTGAAAAGTCCAAAATGCCCTGTGAGTTGCAATAGATTTTCTGTAATTTCTTTAAGGGTCTAGGTTCACCATATGTCGCTCCATGATTTATCAATTTCTACTGAGCTGGCGGTCCACGCCTAGATAGGTCCACCACGTGTCACTCCATGATTCGTCGATTTCTACTAAGCTAGTGGTCCACGCCTGGATCGTGGACCGACTGACGGCTTCTACAGTTAAGTCGACTAGTATGGCTGGCTTGGCGCATTGGCTTTGTCAGCTTGGCTCAGCACCTTTGGACACGTTGGCTGATATGGCTCGACGGCTTGAGCCGGCTGAGCTTTATATTATTATTTATTTATTTTTTATTTATTTTATTCTTTTAGAAATTCATATCTTTTTCATTTTAGCTCCATTTTGCTCGAAACTTATTTTGTTGTGATTAAAAAAATAAGCTCTTTCCATTGATAATAAAATTTTATTTTTTTATTTTTATTATTTTTTAATTAATTTTTAATAAATAAAAATATAATTTTTTAAAAAATATATATCAATTAATTATTAATTTTTAAAAATAAATATAAATTAATTAATAAATTAATATTTTTATAGATAAATTTATATCAGCTTCTAATATTTTTATTAATATAAGCATGGGCATGGCATGTAAAGAGACTTGGCATCTTATCAATACAGTCAAACCACATCAAAACAAATAGCCTGTCATCACACCAATCCAATTAGAATATACCATGATTGTTTAAAAAGCTTTTGAGCTACAGTCCTAGCAAGTCACAACAAAATAACACACATACTCTCTCTCTCTCTCTAAGTGTGTATTTGTGTGATGCCTTTCAGCCACATTCCCAGTAGCTTAGGGTAAAATGAGTGGCAAACAATTTCTTTTCTTAATCTCAATCTCTAGTTATCTCTGTTTCTTGATGTCCAAACTATATTTATATTATTAACTAAATCTCAATTGGCTTACCTTTTGCTTTAGATGCATGGGAAGAAAGTAATGTTTAGAAGAAAAAGTATATCTTTGAAGTTATATATATAATTTTGTGAGAGAACAAATTATATAGGCGATACCAAATAAGAATTATTATACAAGAAAATCACAACCATCCATGCTTCTCTTATGTTGATGGCACTTGTCAGACACTAGAATCTAAATATCTACGCATCTCCAATGTATGTTTAAAAATAAATAATAAAATGTCAAATATTAATCTAAACATTAAACTAAAGATAATAAACTGGATGGACAAAATCAAAACTAAGGAGAAAGTTGGGCCATAGGTTTGGTGAGGAGAGAGTACTTCCAAAGGATGCAATTTACCCCACATTATGACCATTGTGCTATGCTAACTAACCTTTAGCCATAGTGAAATAAAACAAGTAAATTAGTGGTTGAAATATACATTAGTAATCCACCATAAATGTGGTCTATGCATCTGCATATCAGGTGCATTTGCATATTAGGCATTTTTGCTTGTAATGATTGGAAACTAGATGACAACCTTGTCTAGTTTCCAGACATTTTTGCTTGATTAAAAAATTATCTAAGATTTGTCACTTGTTTCTTACTATTAATATTTTAGTTATTTTAGATTTGAATAAAGGGGATGGAGTTTAATGTTAAATTTTAGCATTTACTAAAATAATTGATTAGCTAAATAGTTTTTGCTTGAACTGTGGGAAAATATTAAGTAAGAAACCTATCATGTATGATCATAAGATGATAGTTTTTATTAGATTGGTGGGACTAATTTATGAGTAATAATGGTAGAGTATTATTCTATTTGGTGGGAGGTCTCCATCTTTTGGGATTATTTTTTCAATAAAATACTTGATTTATTGGTTTCAGCATCAAAAGTGGGCTATAATTGCATGTTATAGTACATGAGATGTATTAACATGTGCAAGCTGATATTGTTGTGGTGTTTTCTATGAGTAGATATTGTTGTGGTGAGTATCCATATTGTATGATGCAAATGAATAGTGATTTTATTAATTTTTGTTTAAATTTTCAATTCCTAGGCATAATATATTGGGATGCAAATTAACTCATGTCTCACTAAACTCATATTCTATTTTCTTTTTCAAGGAAATCAATTGTCTTACTTTCATTCAACAAACCTTTCTTGGCTTACCTCTTTATTATACTTGAGGAAGGAGAAAAATGTATCAGCCAAAAATGAGATTGATTTATCAAGTTATGTAATTCTTTCCATTGAGTCTTTAGATTCTTCCTCATCAAAGAATCTCTTGCACATGATGCATGTATAATCATAAACAACTCTCTATAATTTGGGCCATGGAATTAATAGAATGGTCAACAAATACCAATGAGTGAAATAAAAAAAAAGTCATTCTTTTGTTATTTATCCCATTAAGGATTAGATGATGCCAAATTCAAAAGCAATTACTAACTTCACAAATTGATGTTTTTAGCTTCTTATGAGGACTCCATCAGAAGTCATACTGGATATTGTGGATATAACATACATGAATGTTCAATTATAGATGTCGACATTCTGTAGGATGGGCATGGGCTAGGTCAGTGGAAACTAACTTGAAATAAAATGGACTAAGGCTCAAAAACTTGTCCATCCTTTGATTGAGTTCAACTTTGGGTTTCTAGTCTTTTTTTTTCTTTTTTTTTTGTGAGAAAAGTTTTAGATTAGTATTTGGCTCAAATTTCATGTCAAGTTAACCATATCAGTGTCTCGTTGCACACAAGATTCTTTCCTTCTTCCTCTCATTGTATTGTAGTACCATCCAACCAGATTGATCTTTCCATGTGCAACATTGCTGGTTTCCACAGAATTTGTGGATTTGAATTCTAAGAATAAGATTTTGAGATAATACAAAAATATTTAAGAGGCTTAACCCAGAAGACTATTTAGCACGATTAGCATCCCAACTCATTAAAGTGTGACCTAAAACAAAAGAAAAATAATTTCAAATCATAGAATAAAAAAAGGGTAACAATAAATTCATCAATCTAAACTGATGCTGGCTTGGCAACTCAGCATATAACTATCTCTTATTTATGGGACATTCCAAAAAATTATCAAATACCTCACTAAATTTCACATATAGGAAACATGCTCCTCTAGCATTACTCTTATTTGAGGAAAATAGTTCATACAGATAGCTCTCTGTCACACCATGGTTCTTAGAATACACTCACAAGAAATACTCTAGGGTGATGCTGGTGTTTTTCTCAAATTATTTTATTTCTTCAATAACAGTCTAAAGAAACAAAGATAATATATGAAATGAAATTGCAAACATATACAATAGAGGGAACAAATAGGACTATGAAATTAGTATCTCACGGCACAAATTCATCAATACTTGAAAGTATATGAAGCTTTATAGTCATTAACATAATTGGCAACTTAGCATACAACTATCTCTTGTTTATGGAACAAATTCCAAAAAGTTACAGAATACCTCACTAAGTTTCACATATAGGAAGCATGCTCCTCTAGCATTACTCTTATTAGAGGAAAATAATTCATACTGATAGCTCTCTATCACATCATGGTTCTTAGAATACACTCACAATAAATACTCTAGGGTGATGCTGGTCTTATTCTCATATCTTTTTATTTCTTCAATAATAGTCTAAAGAAACAAAGATAATATATGAAATGAAATTGCAAACATATACAATAGATGGAACAAACAGGACTATAAAATTAGTATCTCATGGCACAAATTCATCAATACTTGAAAGTATATGAAGCTTTATAGTCATTAACATAATTGGCAACTTAGCATACAACCATCTCTTATTCATGGAACAAATTCCAAAAAGCTACAGAATACCTCACTAAATTTCATATATAGGAAACATGCTCCTCTAGCATTACTCTTATTAGAGGAAAATAATTTATACTGATAGCTCTTTGTCACACCATGGTTCTTAGAGTATACTCACAAGAAATACTCTAGGGTGATGCTGGTGTTATTCTCAAATCATTTTATTTCTTCAATATATAATAGTCTAAAGAAACAAAGATAATATATGAAATGAAATTGCAAACATATACAATAGATGGAACAAATAGGACTATAAAATTTGTATCTCATTGCACAAATTCATCAATACTTAAAAGTATATGAAGCTTTACAGTCATTAACGTAATTTTAAATCATGAAATACATGTTCAGATCACGTAACTAAACAAATCTAAAGAGCAAAACTAATGAAAAGATCTTAGAAGCAAGCTAGCATTGAAAGTTAGCTATAGCTTCTAGGTTCTATCCACTACCTACCCTAGTTTAGCAAACCAACTTAAATAAGAACTGAAAACTTATTTAGTTTCCTTTTGTCACCAATCAACCACATACTATGTAGCATGATATCTTGAGTTGAATGTCCACACTTTCAATCGAAGGCCCATTGGTGCTCCTTTCGGATCTCTTCCTCTTCCTCTGGAGTGAAGTCATTCCTAATGTTGAAAGTCTTACGGATCTCATCCACACTCTTTCCCTTGATCATGTTAGCCACTTTGTCGCATCCAAGGTCCAAGAGACCCTTGATATCGAGAAAATTGGCAGCCTGAAATCAACATAGGAAAGGTTAAGTTATCTCAATTTTTTCCCACATAGTTTAACAAACATAAGAAATCACATAGAAGGATGACTAGGATGAGATGCAAAAAAAAAAAAAAGTGAAGACTATTATCTAAGGAACATTTTTATTTTTGAAATCTCCACCCAACCCAACGAAGAGCAATATGTTCATTAATAGTAGAAATGCAATTTTTTATGTTGAAACAAAACACATAACTTAATTCTTTTTTGAGAAAATGAGGGTCAAACTTTGAAATTTTCTTATGACACCGCAACCTGTATCATATGGGGCAAGGAAATTAAGGATGGCATTCTAAATAAAAAGGAGAAGAAATGGAGACCAACATGTGTTTATCGAAATAGAATTATATAATTAACTCGCTATATGATCACGCATAGAAGATCCAAACTATAAAAGAACATATTTGATGCTTTTGATGAAATATTGATGGTGTTGCTGCCCATCACTTTTCTCAAAATAATAAAAAAATAATAAAGAAGATGAAACACTCGGAACCTCGCGTATGGATTAGCTCCCATCTTTCAGATTATAGAGAACCTGCTTATATGAATGAACATATACCCAGCAAGACGGACTAGCATGTTACAATAGATAAGGGCATATATCCACGTTTGCACCATGGTCCTTACATCAAAAGTTTGCTCTGTTATTCATTGTGGGTTCTATTTAATTTGCTCATTGCAATTTGGTCTAGATATCAAAATTTATCTATGGACAATTTGATCGTTATCTCTCTATAAATAGATTAGGCACATACAATCTAAAGTAAAGGTAATCCACTGAATGATTCTTGAATTAAATTTGTTTCAGATTCAAGCTCCTCCGTTCTTCAAAACTAAACACCATAATTCTATACCATCCCATAGTATAACACTTCCAATTTAACATATCAAACTCCATGCTTCTTGAATCTCATGGTAAAACAGTGAAGGCTAGGAAGAAAAAAAAAAGAAAAAGAAAGAGGAGGAAGGGTTGAGGATCTCACCAGAAGAATATCATAGAGGATGGTATGGTGTGCATCAATATATGTAGCATCCCAGCTCTTGATCTCCGCATTATCATCGCTGTTTTCGCCGGCATGCTTACTGCAGTACTCGATCACCTTTGCGAGGGTCTTGGCATCGACTTGGGAGAGAGGGATCGTGTCCTCCGCACAGCCATCGTCAATCATATTGCTGATCGTCTTCGACTGCCTCGCCGTTGCCTCCTCCACTTCGAAGACCTCACCATCCGAGCTTCTTAGAACGATCTTCTTCTCTTTCTCAACCGGCGACGCCATCATCTTTCTTAACTAGTTCGTTGACACGCTCTATGTTCCAGGAGAGAGGGAGAAAAATACCAATCAACTTCGGGTCGGAATAGGAATAAGAGGTTAACTCAAACGGAGAACTTCTGGTCCACCTGGACCAAGTCTCCTCTCCCTGCGCCGAGGGGGCAGACGGGAGGAGGTGGAGAAACAGGGCCGAACACCCATTGCTCGGTCGTTTCGAGTCCCAGCCCGCTCACCGGCGGCTGGGGCTAATGCAGGGATGGGCTGAGGCCTTCGGTGACGAACGCCGGCGGCGTAGGTGGGCGGAAGAAGGGGAAAAAAAATCAAAAAGAACAGGACATCACTCACATCCGACTTTCGGCGAGTTTCTCGATGGTTCAAGGCCTTGAAAAGAAGAGGAGAGGAGACAAAGGGGGAGAGAGGTCGGAACTTACCTTAGCGCCGGCGAGCTTCTCCGGTCTCAAATTCCGGCAGGCACAATGCTAGGGGAAGAAGAGGGATTGTGTGCCTTGGAGGGGAGAGGTTCCGTTTGTTTATAGAGGACTCACTGGAGTTCCACCCGAATACCGCTTGCCCTAGGAGTCCGTTTCCCACCCGGACTCATCGGACGAGAAGAAGACTCCATCCGGAGTCCTCTTCCAGTTTTTATATATATATATATATATATATGCGCGCGCGCGCGCGTGTGCGCGTGCGCGTGCGCGTCCGTCTGTATATGGATGGTTATCCAAAGGTGTGTATTGTATGGAACAATTGCTTTCAGATTTAGAGTAACAAATTTCCTCAAATGTTGTTCTGAACATTATATACCAAACGATAAAAAGTTCTTTTTTTCTATTCTTTTCTTTTTGGTCTTTCTCCATCTTGACATGGTTCCTAGAGCAAATTATTCCATAAAATACTCTCCAATGAACTCAATGCTATTCTTACGAAACAAGGTTACATTCTAAATTTGATATCGCAAATGATGAAATCCATGCCCATGAGCTATATAAACAAGAAAACAAAAAAAAAGATCCCACAAACAAGCTAATTTTGATTATTTGTTATAGCATTTAGATTCTATCTATTATCTAATATAGGGAAATATTCCTTGGAATTAAAAGCTTAATGTTACTATGGTTTTTGCCCACATAAGAATTAACCAATAATGTCCACATCAATTGCATGACTTGATTAGGGGCTCCAAAACTATTGAGATTCATTATCAGATCCAATTAAGATTCTATTTATAATTAGTCATTGATTTAAATAACTTTAGAATTTTATTTCTAATATTATTTTATTTAATTATTTTTTTAAAAGTTATTAGAATTTGTATCCTAGTAGATATTTGGTTTGTAAGTCAATGCAGAATTCAAACTTTCACCGTCATCGTGGTCTATTTAAAGGACCGTTGGTGTCTCCTTAATGTATGAAACCATGTAGAGAATTGTGTAAAGACGTAGAATTACTTTTTTTTATCTCTCTCCTCTCTCTTTTTCTCTCTCTTTCTCCCTCTCTCTCTTTCTCCCCCTCTCTCTTTTTCTCTCTCTAATCCCCGTCTCTCTCTTTGTCTCTCTCTTTTTCCCTTTTTTTTCTCACGGCAACCCTCGATTTTTTTTTTATAGATGAAGAGTTTTATTTCCTCCAAAATTCATTAAAAATTAAGTTTTAGACTCCCAAACTAACTCAAATTAGGATCTGGATAATTCTGACCGTTGGATGGAGATCAAACGGTCCAAAAACCACTCAAAAAGCACTTAAAATAACCCAGATCAAGTTGGATTTAATATCAGCCGTTGGATCATCCATTGGATCTAATCTGGACCGTCCGATCGCGTTGAAAGAAGGCTTCAGATCTATAGTTTAACGTCGGAATGAATCTCAGCCATTGGATCTCGATCGGGAGCTCCAGATGCCATCCATCAGTGCCTTCATTTCGTCCGTCCGATCAAGCTTCAGTGAAAACCGCCCATTGGATCAGTCAGAATTCCCAAATTGCCCTCCGTGTACCGTGCGTGAGCCCGGTGTTGCATGGACCGCCGCGTTCTTCAGCCAATCAGCGCGCGCCTCTTGCTGTGAAATTCCCAAAATATCCTTCAGATGGTCCATCATGCGCTGCGAAAAATGCTGACGTCAGCGTTGCGTCGGCGATTTTTTTTTTTTTTTTTGAAATTCAATTTTGGACTCGTTTGAAGTCCGTTTTGCCTGAAATTTTTTTCATCTGAACCAAGAAAAATAAGATCTTCACATTGGTGGCCTTCTTTCCTACATAAGATTAATAAAAGTATCAATTTCTAATAAAATAGATTAATTTATTTTATAATTTAATACTTTTATTAGTATATTTTTACCACTTATCACACCCCCCAACTTAGTCATTGCTAGTCCCTTAGCAATGTTTTATTTAATACCATATTTCAATAAGATTATCCATCACAAAGATAAAATCTAGGATTAAAGGTCAAAAAGTTTAGAAAATACTGCTAACTAAGCATTGAGCTTCAGAAGCAAATTTTTCAGTCAATACAATTAAAAACTTTCTTAGAGTACATCAAAGATCTATAGCACTTGTGTTCGTGATGACTAACTTTAGCATTTTCAGTATTAAATTAAAAGAATAAAAGTATCCTCTCTTATCACCTATTTTGGTCAATTTTCTATACATTCTCAATTTTATACTCATGAATTAAGGTAGCTTTCACACTGCCTTTTTTTTTTTTTTACTGTGCTGAGCATCCTGGCCTTTTCTTCACCATTTTACGTGAATTTTCACACTTGACCTAGGTGCAGAGACCCAGTTACTAGGCTTTGGGCAATCCACATATACTCTGTCTTTTGCACTTTATTTATAGGCAGGTAGCTCTTTCCTTAAATTCAAGTTTTTTTTGATTAGAATGTATATTAATTACCAATTTTCAGTGATAATTAAATCCTCAGTTGACCTTATAATCAATACCTACTTTGCCTTGTTAGTGTGCATGTGCAATAAAAAGTGCTAATAATCTTTTAATGACCTAAGTAGGCTGCTAAAAGTTGACCAACTAATCTACTTCTTTAACTCATTACATTCATTAGCAAATAATTCTATCTTTTATCACTTATCCAGTTTATCTTGCTCAAGATTTTCTTCTTGACACATGATTTTTTTTTTTTATTAATTATTGTTCTACATTGTCTTAAAGGAGAAAGAAAAATAAAGGATGTAATAAAGGATAGGAAGGAATACACCTGATTTTATTCAGTCTGGTTCTTTGGAGCTTTGAAATTTTGCTTGAGTTCTCATTGATTTTTCTGCAAAATTGAAAATACACACCAGAGCAGTAAAAGAGCAACAACAAATTACTGAAAAATAAAAGAAAAAAAAATGATAAAAACTAAAAAGAAAAGAAAAATGATAAAAACTAAAAAGAAAAAAAACAACCTATCTAGTAGTTCTGATTTATAGTCTTCAGCTTGACTTTCTTTAAGTTTTAAAGTGGATCAATCCGGTGCCACTTCAATTGGAATACTTTCATGTTTGATCAAGTCTTCTTTCAATTTGACATTGCTCGCTTTTATAGTCTCAAACCTATTTTCTACAGAATTCTCATATAATGGATTATCAATAATGTCAATTAAAAATAAGTTTGATTATCATCAGGATGTTTAGTATCTTTAAAAATATTAAAAGTAACTTGTTCGTCTTGGACTCTAAGAATTAATTTTCTTGTTGAACATCTATTAAAGCTCCTCCAGTAGCTAAAAAGGGTCTCCCTAAAATAAGGGGTACATCATAATCTTCTTCCATATCAAGAATAATAAAATCAACAGGGAAAATAAACTTGTTTACCTTTACCAAGACATCCTCCACTATACCTCTTGGATATTTAATGGATCTATCGGCTAATTGAAGAGTAATAGTGGTAGGCTTTGGTTCTCCTAGACCCAGCTTCCTGAAAATAGAAAAAGGCATGAGATTTATGCTTGCTCCTAAATCACATAAAACTTTATCAAAACTACAATCACCAATAATGCAGGGATAGTAAAACTCCCTGGATCTTTTAACTTCTGTGGTAATTTATTTTGAAGTATTGCTGAGCATTCTTCATTCAAATTTATTCTCTCATGCTCCTTCAGCTTTTTCTTATTTGTTAGGATTTCTTTGAGAAACTTGGCATACCTGGGCATTTGAGTAATAGCATCTACAAAAGAAATATTAATATGTAAATTCTTTAAAATTTTAAAAAAATTAGAAAATTTCTTATCTGGATGCTGTATTTGTCTCTCTGGAAATGGTAGTGGCGGCACGTA
Source organism: Cocos nucifera (assembly GCA_006176705.1). Taxonomy (NCBI): domain Eukaryota; kingdom Viridiplantae; phylum Streptophyta; class Magnoliopsida; order Arecales; family Arecaceae; genus Cocos; species Cocos nucifera. The sequence continues at coordinate 86,584 of QRFJ01000867.1, forward strand.
GGGCTTCACATTTGGATCAGCAAATCGTATACCTGGAGACCATCCATCTGCTGGTTGTTTTGGTGACTGACGAATTTGAGTTGATGGTTCCTTATTTATAGTTGGCTCTTCAGTCTCATTCTTCTGATGTGGCTCCTCCAGCTTTGTACCACTTCTTAAGGTGATAGCATTGACTTGCTCCCTTGGATTTGTCTCCGTATTGCTTGGCAAGGATCCTTGAGGTCTCTCGGAGATTATCTTAGCCATTTGACCTATTTGCATCTTCAAGTTTCGAATTGCTGCTGTTTGGTCCTGCCTAAGTTTGGCTTCCAAATTTTTTATAGTTGCTTCTTGGTTTTGCATAAATTTAACCATCAGCTCTTCCATGTTGGACTTCTTTTCAGGTACTTGGAATCCCGGGGGTGGTTGTTGTACTGCATTTTGATTGCTCCATGAGAAATTTGGATGCTGTCTCCACCCTTGATTGTATGTGTTGGAGTAGGGATTGTTTTGTTGTACGGCCTGAAAAAATTTTCAATATAATTAGCTGTATCAGTTGTTTTAGCAAAAGGATTACCTGTCTGGCAATTGCTCGTATCGTGTTCTCCTCCACACAGGTTATAAATAATGCTCTGAACATGCATAGCTGTTCCCTTCAAGTTGTTGACTTCAGCTCTAAGGGCTGCAATTTTAGCTAGTAAGGTTGGCATGCAATCTACTCCCTGCACAGCTGCTAGTCTTTTTGGCATCATGCACTCTGTTTGCCATTGATAGCTATTTGATGCCATCTCATCGATCAGATCGAAGGCTTCTTCCTCCATTTTTCGATTAATGGTTCCTCCTGCTGCTGCATCAATCATAGATCGATTAGTAGGAGATAAACCATTATAGAAAGTTTGTACCTGAAGCCATACGGGTAGTTGATGATGTGGACATCTCCTCAGCAGTTTCTTGAAATGCTCCCAAGCCTCATATAGTGTCTCCATATCCATCTGCATAAAAGAAGTGATATCGTTGCGCATCTTAGCAGTTTTGGAAGGTGGAAAGTACTTGGCTAAGAATTTTTGGGCTAGAACATCCCAAGTTATGATAGAACCTGTAGGAAGAGAATGAAGCTAATTTTTAGCTTTATCCCGTAAAGAGAAAGGAAATAACCTTAATCTAATAGCATCATCCGACACCCCATTAATTTTAAAAGTATCGCAAAGTTCAAAAAAATTAGAAATATGGATATTCGGATCATCATGCACGTGTCCACTGAATTGGACAGTTGATTGAATCATCTGGATCATCGTCAGCTTTATTTCGAAGTTGTTTGCTTGTACAGGCGGTCTCCTGATGCTCGAAGCTGCATCGGCTACAGATGGTGTGATGTAATCATTTAATGGACGATGTACTGATCGAATAGCTTCATGCTGTCCTTCAGTCGCCATATCCACTCCTAGATTGATGTCGTTAGGATCTTCAGCTGCCATGTTTCTCTCTTGTTGTAGTCTTCTAATAGTCCTTTCAATTTTTGGATCTAGAGGTAGTAAGTTACTATGTCCAATACGTATCATGCACTAAAAAAAATTTTTTTTATAATAATAAAAATTAAAAATAAATTTCTAAAGTAAAGCTAGGATCAAAATTTTAATATTATTTTAGACACAATCCCCGGCAACGGCGCCAAAAACTTGATGCGTGCTAATTTATAGCTATGGCAAGTGCACCAGTCGATCAAGTAATAAAGTGAATGAGTAGAGTATCGTCCCTAGAGGATTGAAAAATAAGTACTGAAAAGCTCTTTCCTATGCTTTATTTAGAAGATCGATTTATGAGAATAAGAAATTAAAAAAAAATAAAAAATAATTAAAAATTTTTAATTAAATAGAGAGAGTGTAAATTATTAGGGTTTTAAATTCAAGAGCAATGGATTACTAAGGCAATCGGTTCACCAACTCAGTCAATACAATATTCAGATTTTTAGATTAATTTTATTTCATGTGACGGTGGAGTCTCCTAATTTATTCACTACCCTTTGGTCCAGGCATAGCAAAACTATTAATATTTATTAATTATCCTTTGGTCCAGGTGTAATTTAAATAAATATTAATGCATTAGTTTTGTGAAACCCTCTAATTAAAATACGCTGCGTCCAAAGCGCACTAAAATTTCCGCATGCATATGAATTCTAATTTGATTCATAATACAAGGTATATAATCAAGAAGCATTAACATAGATGTACTTGGTCCGTAACATCTATGTTCATCAGATCAATTAGAAGATGGCCAGTAATCTAAAAGCATTAAGATCAGATTTATATACTCCTCATGAATAAAATTTAAAAATAAATCATACTGAATATTGCATCAAAAGAGTGGCTACACCTTAGCCTTAGTAAAATAAAATTTAGTTCATGATAACAAATTCAAAAACAGCAAATAAAATAAAAAGCATGGAGAAATTAGACTATTTGATTGCTGAAATTGATTGTCTGCTGCTCTTGATGTGGAGAACTTGGTGAAGAAGAAGAGGCTCCTTGATCGATGTCTTGATCGTCGAAGAAAAATCAAAAATTCTTTTGGATTTTCTCATAAATTACTTTTTTTTATCTCTCTCCTCTCTCTTTCTCTCTCTCTTTCTCCCTCTCTCTTTTTCTCCCCCTCTCTCCTTTTGTCTCTCTCTAATCCCCGTCTCTCTCTTTGTCTCTCTCTTTTTCTCTTTTTTTTCTCACGGCAACCCTGGGTTTTTTTTATAGATGAAGAGTTTTATTTCCCCCAAAATCCATCAAAAATTAGGTTTTAGACTTCCAAACTAACTCAAATTAGGATCTGGGCAAACGATCCAAAAATCACTCAAAAAGCCCTTAAAATAACCCAGATTAAGTCGAATTTAATATCAGCCGTTGGATCATCCATTGGATCGAATCTAGGCCGTCCGATCGTATTGAAAGAAGGCTTAAGATCTATAGTTTAATGTCGGAATGAATCTCGACCGTTGGATCTCGATCGGAAGCTCCGGATGCCGTCCATCAGTGCTTCTTTTCGTCTGTCCAATCAAGCTTCAGTGAAAACCATCCGTTGGATTTGCCAGAATTCCCAAATTGCCCTCCATGGACCGTACGCGAGCCCGGTGTTGTATGGACCGTCGCATTCTTCAGCCAATCAGCGCATGCCTCTTGCTGTAAAATTCCCAAAATACCTTTTAGATGGTCCATCGTGTGCCGCGAGAAATGCTGACGTCATCCTGATGTCAGCGTTGCATCGGGTGGTTTTTTTTTTTTTTTTTGAAATTCAATTCTGGGCTCGTTTGAAGTCCATTTTGCCTGAAATTTTTTTCATCTGAACCAAAAAAATGAGATCTTCATATTGATGACCTTCTTTCCTACATAGAATTAATAAAAATATCAATTTCTAATAAAATAGATTAATTTATTTTATAATTTAATACTTTTATTAGTATATTTTTACCACTTATCAAAGCCCACACCCAATATTTAATTCTAGATTTTTTTTATATTTTTTCATGCCTAATAAGCTTCTCTACACCCCATAATTTTGATTTTGGAAGTTTGTTTTGACTTTGTCAAAACAAGAAAGAGGTTAGGATTTATTTCCTACTTGGAAGAGTCCCCATTGACCTAAACTCTTCCCTCCTCTTGTGCACTCTCTTTTTCCATGCCATGATTTTTGTTTCACCCTTTCTTTCCTTACTTTTGTTATGAGTTTTAAATTTCTCATGCCTAAAATCAAGGAAGGGGCATCCAAGAGCTAGACACCCCATAGGAGTCCTCCTTTGACTAGGTTTTGACCTAGTCTTGCAATAAAAGGAGGGGCGCCTCTTATAAGATGTGGGAGGACATGATAAATTTTAGAAAAATTATAAAAAATTAGAGAAAAAGGTGGTGATGGCATGGGTTGTTTGTGGCAAAAAGATTCTTGAAGAAGAGTCTTCAACTAAGACATCAAAGGTTGATGTCTTAAAGAGACAAGGTAAGAGAAGATTGTCTTCTCTTCATTTTTCTTTTATGTATTTTTTCTCTTGTTTATTCTTTATAATTTTTATATAATAAAAATTTGAGAGAGAGAGGAATAGGGTGTGGGGATAAGTGCTCTAAGTTGTTGGGACATGATGTTCTTTTTAGAAATGATTTGATCATATCCTGATGAGAGAAGGAGAAGAGAAAAAAGATCTTCTCTTAGGGTTTCTTTGGGAACTCTTCTTTTCCAATTTTTTATGAGAATTTTATATGATAAAAATCAAAAATATTAGATCTAAAAACTTAGAAAAAATTTTAGAGGAGAAGATCTCCTCTTATCCTAGTATAGAGATATTTTTAGGACATCAATCGTTAATATCCTGAAGGAGAAGATTTATCTTATCTTAGGATTTTTTTTTTATTTTATTTTTTGATTTATGAAAGATCTAAGGATTGGATTTCTTCCTTATTCCTTCTCATGTTCTTCATCTCTTGAAGTATTCAAGAGATCCAAAAAATATGTATTTGATTGATCATTAGGAGGGATCCGTGAGAAGCTAGCACTTCAAGCGGATCATCGTTGGACGAACCTTCGATCTATTTTGCAGGTTTGTATGGATAACCTATAAAGATCGGACGCCTGTGCGACTCTAAAAGCAACAATAGGATTCAATCATAGATTTCTCGATCCACGTAAAGATAAGAGATTTGATCTCTTGGTAACCTAGATATGATTTAGGGTTAGATCTAGAATTATTCTAAATCTAGATATTGATTTGATCAATACTAGTTATGATTAATTTATATTTAGATTTATATTTGCATCATGGCATATTATAGATTCTTGATATAGGATTTTGTAATCTGATTATATGTATATTATAGATTAAACTGTTTAATCTATATCTTTCGCTGCTTTAATTTCAAAAAAGTTTTAAAATCTATGCATGAAATTCTGCATATTTTCCATCATAGTACACACTATGTAACTATATTTTATATTAATAAATGAAGTTTCTTTTCTTTAATCTTTGTGCTTGATTATTATACTCTTTGATGATGACAAAAAGGGGGAGAATAGGTGAAATAAGCAAGTGAAAGAACAAAATGGCATATAAATGAAATGAACAACATATAATGAAATGAGTAGCATGATTGTTTGGCAAATATGATGGCATATTTGGCACATGCTTGAAAATTGGCACATACGGCACACAAATGGCACATTTGGCACATGCTTTAAAAATAATAATTTTGGCACAAACTATATAATTTGTCTAATTTTTTTCATTTAATAAGTAAAACAAAGGGAGAAGTGTTGATGCAAATATGCCTAAAATTTCTTTTAACACACATAAAGGGGGAGAAATATGAATTTTTAGGATCATTTGAATTGTTGGTTGACAAACTTGAAGAAGTAATCTAGATTTCCATCACAAGTTCTAATTTTTAATCATGATTCAAATCTTCAAAAACAATGCTCAAATGGTTCATTACTTTGCGTGATCTTGGTTCCTATATTTTTTCTTAAAATTTAGATTATTTCTAAAATAGTCAATTTCTACTTTGCATGTTAAGTAATTTTTGATGATATGATGAATTCCTTAAGGATAGAAGAGTTTAAATTTGAAAATTTTATGTGTATATTCTCAAAGTTTTGTTATCATAAAAAAAGAGAAGATTATTAACCCTAGGTTTGATTTTGATGAAAGACAAAACGTTTGAGTATATGTTTGATACTAACGAGTTTGTTGAGAAAATCTTTTAGGAAGTTAGGATCTAATCTTAATGATATTTAAACACTTCCACATTAAAGAACTAAAGATTCAAGAGTTAAGAGGCCAAGTTATGCATTTTTGAAGAGAAGTAGATCTTGAGTTGACTCAAGCAGACTTTGAGCCGACTCGGCAGGCTTTCAGAATTTAGCATAAACCTTAAGTTGACTCAAGTAGACTTTGAGTTGACTCTGGCATACAGGATGGCACAGCACAAGCTTGAGTCGAGTCATGCAGTCCTTGAGTCGGCTCTCTCAAAAAAGACAAAGAGCAATATTTCTAGACCCAAAGCTTGAGTCGACTCCAGAAGACCTTAAGTCAACTCTCGGCAATCTTGAGTCGACTCAAGACCTACTCAAGTCAACTCTTCTATTTCTGACAGCCCAATGGTTAGTTTTTAGAAAGCTGCAGAATTATGTAGATAGACTCCAATGGCTATTTCTCGAGCTTCAATAGCCATAAACTCATTTTTAGTGATCTTAACAGAGTTTTATGGGTTTCTAAGCCACTGTTAAAGCTAGAGATAAAAGGAAAATCAAGATACAATAAGAGAATTTAGTACTTTCATTCAAAAAATTCAAAGAGCATTCAAGTGACCAATCATGAAAAGTTTTCAACTCTAACCTCCATCCTTCTAGTGCAATCAAGTGTTCCACCAAAGTAAGAAGAAAGCATTCAATCCAAGAGCCTCCAAACTCCTTAATTTGTGCTTCATCAACATACAATCTGCTCATCAAGGAGCTTAGTTTGTATTTAAATTTCTGAACTCTATTATTCTATGTAACTAGTTTCAATTAGGATTGAAACTCATAGGATAAGCTCAACCAAGCCTTAAATTAAATTTGTACAAGCCTAGGATTGGCTTGGGGATAGGTTGTGATTGGTAATCCCACAAAACCAAATAGGTTAAGATTGTAAACCCGTAAAATAATCTTATTATAATCTTCATAATTATAGTAGAATTCTCAAGTGAGTTGCTTAGAAAGTGGATATAGGTATTGGCCTAACACCAAACCACTATAAATTGATTATTTATATGTGTGTTGACTTGTCTTGCATCATTAATTTAAATTTTTGCTCATCATTTGATTGCTTCCACTGCATACATATTAAACTTGCATAAGTAGTGCACATAATTATTCTAAGTTAGTAAAAAAATTTTAAAATTTAATTCACCCCTCTCTTAGGTTGTATCTCTAGGCAACAAGAAATGAGATAGCATTTTGTTATTTTAATAGTCTACTATAAAGTAGTGGATCCAATCAAATTGTTGGAAATGCATTAGAAAAATTTTATAGATTGTATCATCTGTAGCTTAAAGAATATATTGGAACTTCCTAATTAAAAAATTTTAAAATCACAATTGAAGAACCACGCTTCGTTTGAGTTAGAGAAATTATTCAATAAAAGTTGTTGTTCTCTTTCTGATCATAATCTTCCAATGCCTAATAGAGAAATAATCAAAGAATTGAATAATAGATTGTTAAGAGAAGACTTAGATTATGATATCCATGAGTTACAGAAGGAATATTCAATATATTTCAAATATTAAATGAAGAATAGAAAATTGTTTATGATGTGGTATTGAATGTTGTGAATGAAAATAAAGGTGGATTATGTTTTGTAAATGGTCGGCAAAACTTTTCTATGGCAAACAATAATTTCAAAAATACGATCAGAGGGGTAGATTGTTTTGATCATTGCTTCTTCAGGAATAGCATCACTTTTATTATTTGGTGGATAAATTGTGCATTCAAAATTTAAAATACCAATTCAAGTTGATGAGTATTCAACATATGAAATAAAAAAGGATACTCAACTTGCAAAGTTGATCGAATCTATGAATTTGATAGTTTTGGATGAAGCTTCTATGAATAATAAAAATTATTTCAAAGCACTGGACAAAACTTTGAAAGATATTTTGCAAACAAAATATATGGATGCTAGATAAAAACCATTTGGTGGAAAAACTGTACTTCTTGAAAGAGATTTTAGGCAAATTCTTATGGTGATTTTTGGAAAAAATAAAATAGAAACACTTGATACATCAATAAGTCGACCATATTTTTGGAGCTACTGCAAAATCTTTCCTTTGAAAAGAAATTTGCTATTATTGAATAGCAATATGGATGAAGAATCTAGAATAATGTTGGTGAATTTTAGCAACTAGATTTTGGATGTTGGTAATAGAAAAATATCTAGTAGAAGAAGATGAAGAAGAACCATCTTGGATAAAAATTATGGATTTACTACTTATAAAAATGAAAGAAAATTATGTTTTGCATATTGCTTCTACAATTTATGTAGATTTTGAAAAGAACTATAATGATCCTATATATCTAAAAGAAAGGGTCATAATTACACCCACAAATGAAGTAGTTGATGAAATAAATATATATCTGCTGTCTCTATTGAATAGTGAGGAAAAAATATATTAAAGTTCTAATAACATATGCACAACATTAATGGATGATACCATTGAGAATATACCATATCCTATTGAATTTTTAAATTATTTAAAATTCAATGGTGTTCCACATCAAAACCTATGGTTGAAAAAAAGGTGCCCCGGTAATATTATTACGAAATATCAATCAAAGTATAAGTTTTTGCAATGATACCAAACTGATTATAACTAACTTAACTTCAAAAGTTATAAAAGCAAAAGTTATCACGTGTAGTCACATTGGTGCCAAAGTTTATATTCCTTGGATTATTATGCAAATAGCTAAAATAAAATAGCCATTTATTTTTAAGGAGATAATTTTCAGTGAGACTTTGCTATATTATGACAATCAATAAAAGTCGGAGTCAAACAGTAAATAAAGTTAGATTATATGTGCTTAGTCACGACCAACTTTATGTTGCACTTTTCCATGTTACATCACAACAAGAAATTAATGTTTTGATAAAAAATGAATACAAAGAATTGGAGAATTATACCAAAAATGTTATCTACCGTGAAATATTTGCTGGCTTACCTCTAGATGGTTTCATTTCTTAAAACTAAATATATTGCTAATTATCAAAAATATTATTCCATTAATTTTATAAATTTTTGGATATTTTGTATTGTATGATTTTCTTTGCAATCAGGATAGGAAGAAGAAATGGAATATAGTATGCTGTCACAATTATCATTAGAGAGATGGACTTGGAGAATAAAATTAAGCTAGAGTTGCAAGACTTTGGGATTCAATAAATCCTAATGCTGATAACCAACTACTGAGCATAGATTGCATCTTGATCAATGAAGAGGCTCTAATAATATTTTAATAATTTTTTAATGATATTTTAATATATGCATGTGTTATATATTTAAACTTTCTCTAAATATATAGGAAAATACTATTCAAGCATCAATTCACAAAGAAGATGCTGGACAATTCAAGAACATTCTCATGGAAGGAAAGGTGTATTTTTTTGAAAGATTTAACATTACTCCCATCCAAAAAAGTTTCAGAGCTATTGTTCATCGATATATTATTTATATCAATAGATGGACAATTATTTAGGAAGTTGACGATGATAGTAGCTCCATACCTCTTCAAAAATTTAATTTCATCAATTTAGATGAACTACAACTGGAAATCATAATGACCTCCATTTAATAAGTATACACAAATTTTACCTACTCTATTTGAAATTTGAATTATGAAAATTATATATTTTTCTTTATATTAAGCCATTTATTTTGCAAATGTTATCGATCATATGGTAGCTTTTGGATCTCTTGAGTAGACATATGTTAGACAAAAGTTAGCTTATGAATGAACTCTAGAAATCGAAAATCCAGAGTAAGACACATCAGTCCAATTCCTTTTTTCCATAAGTAGATGGAAATATTATTCATTTATCTACATCGCTTATTTTAAAATCATATAATATCACTATATATATGTAAATACATTTCATGTTTTACAAAGTACAAATGATATCAATTATCGTTTGGGCTAAATTTGCCAAAGATATGGATCCGAATATAGTTTGTCAAGTATAGAAAGAAAGCCTTGTCGTTATTAACTTGATAGGGATGACTTTTAGAACATATAAAGGTAATTTTTCTATTACAATATTTTTTATGAGGAACTCAATACTCTTATCACCAAAGTAATATATATGTTTTATATTTATAGAAAAAATTGCTTATCAACCTGTTCGGCATCAAGATTTTACATAAACATGAAAATACCAAAGATAAAAGAATATCAATGGAGGTTAGTATAAAAAAAATTTTATCACATCATATCTAACAAACATTTCATTTATTCATCATGATCTAAAAATATCCTTAAGCATATGTGAAGAATAAAAACACTAGTTGTTCTAATCAAATTTATGGAACAAGAAAAACAGAATATCACTAATCCATAGCATGAAGCTACTACCAGCAGAAAAGCAGTCAAAGAATTTCTGAAATTAGATTCAAACGAGTTTTAGGGATGGTTAGACATTTAATTATAAAATTTCCATACACTTTAATGTAGAAAAACTGATTTTCTTTTTTCTAGGAGTTAAAATTCACCCATAGAAAAAATTAAAAGGAAATAGATACATCATACGGTTGATGGTATAAATATGCTATAATTGCAAAGCCGCAATAAGAATCTATGGTGATAACTTTTGGTGCAACTATATGGCAAGAATGATCGACCTCCAATACCATGGTATGACCATAGCATTTTCTTAATTATTTCAATAGATTATCTAATAAAATAAATAAACTTCATGATCGAAAATGAACTCTCATCATATATTTAATCTTATTATGTATAAATTGAATATTGCGGTTGAAGATGGTACTAGTGCAACCAACTTCATCGTATGTGGAAAGTTAACTTAGTAATTAAATGGTACTCTAGCACTTAACCTTGCTATGGATGGAGGATGTGATAGATTCATTCTTCCAGCTGTTATCAAAAAAATTATCAGACAATGTCTACATCTTCTAGATCATGTTTGGTTTAATAAAATTTAAATGATGGCAGCTTTAGCTTCAAAGTAACAAGAATTTTTAAAGAACATAAATCTAAACCGGCAAATTTATATAAAAGTTCTTCATCTAGACCTCCATCTCAAATTTTGGAAGAATCTATTTTTACAACTCTTGAAAATAGATTGAGCACAAGTTTTTTCAAGAAACTCCATCTTCAAAGAAATCATCAAGTACCATATGGTTTGATGTGTTAACCATACATTTTATTCTATGTGTTTTAAATTTTTTAGAAAAAAAATTGATTTTACATTGATCATGCAAAAGACCATTGATAGAATCACTAGCAAAAAACATCAAAATCCAAGTGATATAGATTGTTCATTATTTATAAATTATTCATTATTTAGCTATTAATTATCATTTCTATATTTGTTTCATCATTAAGTTCTTTTAGATGAATTAAAAACTAACTAAAATTTTTCCTTTCTTTTCCTCAGCTCAAGCGAATGGCCTGCCACTAATGAAAATGGATAATATATTCCAAGATTTCTTCCCTATTTTGCTTAAAATCCTCCGTGTAGTGTAGTGCGGGTTGCACGCTAGTATACCAGTATTAAGAAAATTGATAGTCAAACTTTTATTGAATAAACCTCTCTTGGCTTACCTCACTATAACAAAAAACCGCCGCTAATCCTTCAAATAAAATAATTAAACCACCGCTAATTAGTTGGGGTATTAAGGAGAACCGCCACTAATTAGTAAGGTTATTAGCGGCAGTTCTGAGAAACCACCAATAGTATATTCCAGAAAAGCTGCCATTAATAGATAAATAATTTTGAGGCAGTTTTAGCAAAACCGCAACTAATCTTTATATTCTGCCATCCGCAAATTACTTGTAAACTGTTGCTTTTTTAAAAAAATAAAATAAAAAAACTGCCACTAATTTAGGCAAACCACCACTATATCCTGAGCGCACCAAAGAGCTCCTGCTCGCTAGATCCTAAGCGCACCAAAGCACCCCAAAACTGAAAACAGGTGCAATAGATGGTAATAGATACAAAAACAAATTGAAATGCAGCAATAAACCTAATGAAAAAAAAGAAGAGGACAAGATTAGCCCGATCTATTAGAACAAACACCAAGTCCTCATGAAAATAAACAATTCCTCTGAAGTGAGCCTCAGCAAAAACCTTATCAACATAAAACCCCTGAGCACATATAGAACTAACATCCTGTGAGTTACCCAAGAGGGAAATGATATTTTTCTGATCCGTGAAAGAACAAGGACTAAAAAAAGCAGTCGATATCGTAGACAGCAGAGTGACACCAAGCTGCAAACTTCACTTCATGAGAATTCATTGCTCATCAGCAGGAGACAAAAAAAATTAATGACCATCATATCGGTGCCAAAATGATAACAGATGTTAGAACTAAAAGCCATGTCTAGGATATGCAACTTGGAAAGCATCAACAGCCAGAATGGTAGACTTTATAAATATTTACTTGTATATTTATAAAAATATATTTGCTTGTATGAAGAAATTGACTTTCATGTTGAATTATAAGATCAACATCTATGTAGACTCCACCAATTCTCATATAGAATTTATAAATATTTCAACATCCATGTAGACTCCACCAATTCCCATAAAAAGAGCAACGATAAAATTAAAAAAAAATTTCAACTTCCAAAAGTTTGTATATATTTAAAGTTTCATCCAAATCCCAATTATGATCAAACACAACCAAATCCCAAGTATTCTAACATCATTTTCTAATTAACATCCAAAAATTTACACAAATCCACCATCTTTCAATCAAAAAGTGCGGCTTCTATGATTTAAATTGTTGTGCTCATGATTCGAGTTGAGGGGAGGAACCCGCATCGCATTATCACTTTGTTTGCTTGAATTATCTTGAACCTACAAAAATCATATAGAACAGAAAATTAACATAAATAATAAAATACCGTTAAAACACTAAATTCCATAATGATTAGGAACTATATGCATACAATTTAAAGATGAGCAAAAGAAAAATAAATAAATAAATAAATGTATATTATAGCATGTGTCATTAAATGATAGGATGATACAATATTCTGGATCATCATTTCTTCTTCAAACATCCTGCAAAAACTTTATTTACTAGGTTATGCAAAAACTAAATTATAGCATGTACAAATAAAGAATTGGGTTGCTAGAAAACGAAGTAGCATCAGATTTTATAACACGATATGACAGTGTTGTTAGGATGGATCTAGTTGTAATTCAAACAGGGGCTTAGATTGGACCAGATTGCGGATCAAACCGCAGATCATAAGATTCTTTTCCATTTCTTCTAAAAACTTTAAGAATGTAAAAGAAACATGAAAAAAATGAGTCACTTATGAAGTATAGATGAATTGTGAATAAAAGACTATACATATAAAAATTCTTGATCAGAGCCCTCGTCTAAACCTCTGCCTTACCCTTCAATGGAACATGTACACTAAACATCGTCATAACATGCAGACTGTGTGGTACCTTTTACAGTTAGAACCTGTGAACTGTGAAGTATTGCTTCGTAGGGAATTCTCCATATTTGCTTTATCCTGATATCCTAGCATCCTCTTCTTTCCCATGAAAAAGAGAATTAAATCTTTAATAATTTTAAAGATTTTGTAAAAACTGCTAGCTTTAGTCTCCAATAGGCATTGTCAGAACTTGCTGGCATCAACTTTGTCCCTAAAGTACTCTCTTGCTCGTTGGTTCTTTCCTAACCTTGCATATGAACATTGTTCTGGAGCAGCATACACCTTTTATTTGCTAAATGTTCTTAAGTTGGTGAAAGGGCATCCCAATGTTTGCCTATAGTTCAGTACTTTCTGCACTACAAGCTTTATGCAAATTATACCCTCTTCATTGTTCAAGCATAACCACAAGCTGAATGAAACAAATATAAGGTACTATTTGTTATCAGTACTTACTAACTGGAAAATCATCTTAATGAGTGATGCATGTTCTGCCAGATAGTTCCATGCCAGCTTCTGCTGATGTTTCCTAAGATTAAATAGCTTTCGATAAATTTATCAAAATTATGCAAGATTTATTTATTGCTTAACAGATTTATATACTATATCAAAAACCACAGGAAAACCAAGAAAAAGTTTCTTGAGTGAACCATAATATATTTTTTACTTTAAGATGTATAAGTGTGAGTTAGTCTGCATGTCAACTTAGAATAAATGTCGTGGTCAAAGTAAAGATAACTTTACACCTTTTCCTGTACCACTAAACATATGTCTTTGTTACATGTACTCTTCAATCTAGCTTAGTTCTACCCCTACTATCGAAATCTGCATGGTATCGATTCTCATTGGATTCTTCAGAATTCCTCTGAACTGATCTTCCTGATTATATATGAAAGGCTCCCTGGAATTTCTAAGGTTCATACCATACCTTGAGTAATTTAATACCTTGTATTCATTTAACATACTTTCATTTTTTTCCAATACACGATGTCCCATCCACGTTAGTGGAAACTAACTTGAAATAAAACAGACTAAGGCTCAAAAGCTTGTCCATCCTTCGATTGAGTTCGACTTTGGGTTTCTAGTCTTTTTTTTGTGAGAAAAGTTTTAGATTAGTCTTTGGCTCAAATTTCAAGTCAAGTTAACCATATCAGTGTCTCTTTGCACACAGGGTTCTTTCCTTCTTCCTCTCATTGTGTTGTAATACCTTCCAACCAATCCATGATTGATCTTGCCACGTGCAACATTGCTAGTTTCCACAAAATTTATGGAATTGAATTATAACAATAAGATTTTGGGATAATACAAAAATATTTAAGAGGCTTAACCCTAAAGACTATTTAGCATGCTTAGCATTCCAACTCATTAAAGTATGACCGATCTATAACAAAAGAGAAATATTTTCAAATCATAGCATAAAAAAAGGGTGACAATGAAGTCCTCAATCTAAACTGATGCTGGCTTGGCAACTCGGCATACAACTATCTCTTGTTTATGGAACAAATTCCAAAAAGTTACAGAATACCTCACTAAATTTCACATATAGGAAACATGCTCCTCTAGCATTACTCTTATTAGAGGAAAATAATTCATACTGATAGCTCTCTATCACATCATGGTTCTTAGAATACACTCACAATAAATACTCTAGGATGATGCTGGTGTTATTCTCAAATCTTTTTATTTCTTCAATAATAGTCTAAAGAAACAAAGATAATATATGAAATGAAATTGCAAACATATACAATAGAGGGAACAAATAGGACTATAAAATTAGTATCTCATGGCACAAATTCATCAATACTTGAAAGTATATGAAGCTTTATAGTCATTAACATAATTGGCAACTTAGCATACAACTATCTCATGGAACAAATTCCAAAAAGTTACAGAATACCTCACTAAATTTCATATATAGGAAACATGCTCCTCTAGCATTACTCTCATTAGAGGAAAATAATTTATACTGATAGCTCTTTGTCACACCATGGTTCTTAGAATATACTCACAAGAAATACTCTAGGGTGATGCTGGTGTTATTCTCAAATCATTTTATTTCTTCAATATATAATAGTCTAAAGAAACAAAGATAATATATGAAATGAAATTGCAAACATATACAATAGATGGAACAAATAGGACTATAAAATTTGTATCTCATTGCACAAATTCATCAATACTTGAAAGTATATGAAGCTTTACAGTCATTAACGTAATTTTAAATCATGAAATACATGTTCAGATCACGTAACTAAACAAATCTAAAGAGAAAAACTAATGAAAAGATCTTAGAAGCAAGCTAGCATTGAAAGTTAGCTATAGCTTCTAGGTTCTATCCACTACCTACCCTAGTTTAGCAAACCAACTTAAATAAGAACTGAAAACTTATTTAGTTTCCTTTTGTCACCAATCAACCACATACTATGTAGCATGATATCTTGAGTTGAATGTCCACACTTTCAATTGAAGGCCCATTGGTGCTCCTTTCGGATCTCTTCCTCTTCCTCCGGAGTGAAGTCATTCCTAATGTTGAAAGTCTTACGGATCTCATCCACACTCTTTCCCTTGATCATGTTAGCCACTTTGTCGCATCCAAGGTCCAAGAGACCCTTGATATCGAGAAAATTGGCAGCCTGAAATCAACATAGGAAAGGTTAAGTTATCTCAATTTTTTCCCACATAGTTTAACAAACATAAGAAATCACATAGAAGGATGACTAGGATGAGATGCAAAAAAAAAAAAAAGTGAAGACTATTATCTAAGGAACATTTTTATTTTTGAAATCTCCACCCAACCCAACGAAGAGCAATATGTTCATTAATAGTAGAAATGCAATTTTTTATGTTGAAACAAAACACATAACTTAATTCCTTTTTGAGAAAATGAGGGTCAAACTTCGAAATTTTCTTATGACACCGCAACCTGTATCATATGGGGCAAGGAAATTAAGGATGGCATTCTAAATAAAAAGGAGAAGAAATGGAGACCAACATGTGTTTATCGAAATAGAATGATATAATTAACTCGCTATATGATCACGCATAGAAGATCCAAACTATAAAAGAACATATTTGATGCTTTTGATGAAATATTGATGGTGTTGCTGCCCATCACTTTTCTCAAGATAATAAAAAAAATAATAAAGAAGATGAAACACTCGGAACCTCGCGTATGGATTAGCTCCCATCTTTTAGATTATAGAGAACCTGCTTATATGAATGAACATATACCCAGCAAGACGGACTAGCATGTTACAATAGATAAGGGCATATATCCACGTTTGCACCATGGTCCTTACATCAAAAGTTTGCTCTGTTATTCATTGTGGGTTCTATTTAATTTGCTCATTGCAATTTGGTCTAGATATCAAAATTTATCTATGGACAATTTGATCGTTATCTCTCTATAAATAGATTAGGCACATACAATCTAAAGTAAAGGTAATCCACTGAATGATTCTTGAATTAAATTTGTTTCAGATTCAAGCTCTCCGTTCTTCAAAACTAAACACCATAATTCTATACCATCCCATAGTATAACACTTCCAATTTAACATATCAAACTCCATGCTTCTTGAATCTCATGGTAAAACAGTGAAGGCTAGGAAGAAAAAAAAAAGAAAAAGAAAGAGGAGGAAGGGTTGAGGATCTCACCAGAAGAATATCATAGAGGATGGTATGGTGTGCATCAATATATGTAGCATCCCAGCTCTTGATCTCCGCATTATCATCGCTGTTTTCGCCGGCATGCTTACTGCAGTACTCGATCACCTTTGCGAGGGTCTTGGCATCGACTTGGGAGAGAGGGATCGTGTCCTCCGCACAGCCATCGTCAATCATATTGCTGATCGTCTTCGACTGCCTCGCCGTTGCCTCCTCCACTTCGAAGACCTCACCATCCGAGCTTCTTAGAACGATCTTCTTCTCTTTCTCAACCGGCGACGCCATCATCTTTCGCTCTATGTTCCAGGAGAGAGGGAGAAAAATACCAATCAACTTCGGGTCGGAATAGGAATAAGAGGTTAACTCAAACGGAGGACTTCTGGTCCACCTGGACCAAGTCTCCTCTCCCTGCGCCGAGGGGGCAGACGGGAGGAGGTGGAGAAACAGGGCCGAACACCCATTGCTCGGTCGTTTCGAGTCCCAGCCCGCTCACCGGCGGCTGGGGCTAATGCAGGGATGGGCCGAGGCCTTCGGTGACGAACGCCGGCGGCGTAGGAGGGCGGAAGAAGGGGAAAAAAAATCGAAAAGAACAGGACATCCCTCACATCCGACTTTCGGCGAGTTTCTCGATGGTTCAAGGCCTTGAAAAGAAGAGGAGAGGAGACAAAGGGGGAGAGAGGTCGGAACTTACCTTAGCGCCGGCGAGCTTCTCCGGTCTCAAATTCCGGCAGGCACAATGCTAGGGGAAGAAGAGGGATTGTGTGCCTTGGAGGGGAGAGGTTCCGTTTGTTTATAGAGGACTCACTGGAGTTCCACCCGAATACCGCTTGCCCTAGGAGTCCGTTTCCCACCCGGACTCATCGGACGAGAAGAAGACTCCATCCGGAGTCCTCTTCCAGTATGTCCGCCTGTATATGGATGGTTATCCAAAGGTGTGTATTGTATAGAACAATTGCTTTCAGATTTAGAGTTACAAATTTCCTCAAATGTTGTTCTGAACATTATATACCAAACGATAAAAAGTTCTTTTTTTCTATTCTTTTCTTTTTGGTCTTTCTCCATCTTGACATGGTTCCTAGAGATAATTATTCCATAAAATACTCTCCAATGAACTCAATGCTATTCTTACGAAACAAGGTTCCATTCTAAATATCAAGTCATGGTTGATATCGCAAATGATGAAATCCACGCCCATGAGCTATATAAACGAAGAAAACAAAAAAAAAGATCCCACAAACAAGTTAATTTTGATTATTTGTTATGGCATTTAGATTCTATCTATTATCTAATATAGGGAAATATTCCTTGGAATTAAAAGCTTAATGTTACTATGGTTTTTGCCCACATAAGAATTAACCAATAATGTCCACATCAATTGCATGACTTGATTAGGGGCTCCAAAACTATTGAGATTCATTATCAGATCCAATTAGGATTCTATTTATAATTAGTCATTGATTTAAATAACTTTAGAATTTTATTTCTAATATTACTTTATTTAATTATTTTTTTAAAAGTTATTAGAATTTGTATCCTAATGGATATTTGGTTTGTGAGTCAATGCAGAATTCAAACTTTCACCCACATCGTGGTCTATTAAAGGACCGTTGGTGTCTCCTTAATGTATGGAACCATATAGAGAATTATGTACAGACATGGAAAAGTATGTGAGAAGCAAGAGAAATAAAAGATTATTTATGCATGTGAAGACTCTTTAATATGTGAAGAAAGAGAAAAAAGAGATTATTTGTGCATGTAGAGACTCCTTCATTATATATCTTTATAAGATTTTGGTCTGTATTATTCTTTAAATAAATTATTTTTCTCTCCTAATTTATTGTTCTTTCATAATTTTTTTCTCATGATTCTCAGTAATTTTTTTTTCTTTGGTGCTTATTTTGAATCTTGGACCACCACGATCGATCTACTAAGTATAGCATGCCATCTATACAAAATCCCTCTAAAAGCTCTATTAGTTCTTCTTCCGAACTTGTTTCTCTTCCACTTGAATAAAATCATTCTCAACATTAAAGATCCTATGGATCTCCTTCACATCCTTTCCCCTTATCATGCTAGCAGCTTTTTAACAGCTTAGATCCTGTAGATTCTTAATATCAAGATAATTAGTAGCCTGAAATCAAAATAAGAAAGATTAAATTAATTTGATTTTAATAAAGATATTTTACTGAAGGCATAATGTGGTTGGATGATTAAGCAAGATAATACAAAAAATTCAAGATGGCATTTTTAACTTCTTGCTCTCCATACTATTGCATGATTGCACTAAATGAGAATAATCACTTTCAATATTGAAACATTTCACCAATATAAAAAATGTTTTAACAACGAATTGCAGTCTTAGATGTTCACACAAATAATAACGGGGCAATGGCCAAACATATTTTAGCATATATATAAAGACAAATATAGATAAACACATGTATGCATAAATTTAAGAAAATGAATTAAAATCTAGCAATTTAATTCTTGTGGTATGTTTACTTCTATCATATTGGGCAAAGCACCAATGCAACAACTCCATGCAAAGAACATGGAAACCACTATATAATTTTTAAATCATGAATCTATTAAACCAATATCTCATGGTTTTCGATGTATAATATTTAATATATCCAAAGTAGATGGTGAAACACTTGGGTGTCGACTTAAGCATGAACCTCAATTTCTTAGAGCTTGGAGATCCTACTTATTCCAAATGATTTAGCCCTCAAGGTCATCTTACACATGAGCACATTATAATAGGTCAAAGAAAAATAACATCAAATATCCAAATGTGCAAAAAAGAAGTTAAACTGGTGAGATATTCTTTTCTAGTTTATTCATAATGGATTCTTGCTACTTTACTCTAAATTTATCATGTAAGATCACACATTAAAACCTACTTATACACCATGGATTCAATCTCTCTCTCTCTCTCTCACTCATATAGTGTGTAACCCAGGTTAATTAAGCTAAGACCATATACAAGACTAAAGAGTTCAATGCCACTTTCAATACTTTTTAGGATCTTGGTGGAAATATGATGGTCAAAGAAAACAAAACATTTATTAGTTTGCTTGGTTTTGATTTAGATTCAAAACTCATGATTCTCTCTCATAATAAATATGGCTGCTTTAATGTAGGATAAGAAAATCTAATTTTATTTCTTTACATTTCATAAAACATATTTTGATATATTAAATATTATTCCTTAAAATGTTTTGATTCATTAACTATATTTGCAACAATTATATAAGAATACCTTAGGGGAGAGTAAAAAGTCAGAGTTTATGAAAATATTCAAAGATAATATCTTATTTTACATATAAAATAGAATTTGCTTATCTTTGGTACACTAAAATATATTATGAGACATTTTGATTCAAACCATTTGGTAGTTTGATTGTGATTTAGCAAATTCAATAACTATGGCCTAAAATAGAATTAACAAATAGGCTTAAAAAAATGCAGGAAAGCCAGCACATAAGATGCCTAAAACCAATATATGGTGGGCAAAAGCTTATAATGCTATCTCAACTATGAACAAGATCTCTACATTAACTTCACTTAAGAACTCTCATCAAACACCGAGCACTCAAACCTCCATTCACCAAAGGAAATTTAAATATTAGACCTCTAGCCATAATTAGATCCATGGTTATTGCTTGCCATGATGAGGCATCACTATAGGGAAGATCTAATTCAATTTGCTATGAACAAGGCTTTAGATGGGCTAAGAAAGATTAATGCTGGCAACAAATCCAAGACAAAGATCATCGATGGGTGGATCTTTGTTAAGAGAAACCGATCTTTGTATAAGCCTTGGAGGGATACAAGACCATTATGGTCTTGATCCTTCCCTATTAGAAGGAAAAAGGTCTACTCTAGATAAAACTGGCTAATGAGCTTAAAGCTACACTTTTCTTTGGAACTTCCCTCTAGAAAATTTTTAGAGAAGATAATCCTAACTAATGAGCAATTCCATATATCTTGATTTAAATTATCTTCAAATTCAAGCTCTCCCCATCTAAATTAACCATAATATTTGACAATCATGATAGAATTGTACATCTAACCAAAAAATACATCAAGATTTGAGTATTTGGGTCTTAAATTAGAGTGTAGATCAAATTATATATAAATAATAGATCAAGCATGTAACCTTAGAAAATCATACTAAAGAAACAAAGAGAGGAGGAAAACTTATAGATCTTAAGTCCAGTTCGAAGAGCCTCGATGTACAAACTAAACCAACCCGGAGGGGGGCACAGACTCAGCCATCCAATTCGGAAAGCTCAAGTTCATACTCAGAGGGAATCCTGTACTAAATTGAGATAAGAGAAAGATCCTCAGTAGAAAGTGTAGAAATAACAGTTCTGAAAACAAAAATTGGACGAGCTATTTCTTAAAGATTAGGTTCAACTTTGGACCTAGAGGTTGGAAGGCTCGGCTTGGACGAGCTCTTGGAAGGAGTGGACCAGGAGTATTCCAAGTCTTGGGAAGTCTTTTTGGATTAAGAAAAATCTACTAGAAATCAAGAAAAATCGATGGAAGAACTCAAAAACTAGACGAAGAACAAGCAAACCCCGAAAAACCCCTAAGAATGAAAAAAAGATAAGAAAATTTAAAGAAAGAGTTAAGACACTAATCTAAAGAGACAGAGAATTTGATGAGATGGTTGGAATCATTGATAATAAACTTGAAGAGGATGGTCGGAGACAAAAAATCCTAGAAGGGTGAAAACAGTCAGAGTCGAGGAAGAGAAATAGGAGAAGGGAAAGTAAAGGAGAAGAGATTCAAAATAAGTCAAGGTGAGGAAGAAGAAGAAGGAAGGCACTTAAATAGCTGGTGGTGTCCTCAAGCAGTTATGTTTACAAATTGGCAATACCAAATCTTGGCCTTCCGTGTGTTCGCTCCATTATTGCAGTTACAGATGTCAGAAGAAATCATCATTGCATCGAGCAATCAAGCTCTGTGCTAGGCAAAATTTTCAAATTTAAGATCATCTCAAACCATTCAATAATAAAAGGCTCCCACATCAGTTCAAATAATCCAAAGTATTCCACATCCCGAAGGTGGGAGGACTAGATGGAACTTCGAGGATTATAGATAATGGTACTTTCTTTGCTCGAACTTCAAACTTGAAAGTATGGAGACAAGTTTTGGGGGTAAAATAGCCCCCGTTAAAGTCCAACAAAGTCCGAGCTTGGTAAAGCACCATTCAGGTTCAAGATACTTTCCAGTTTGAGGTTCAATCAAGTTAGTCTCCTAGTCTAGGCAAGCTCTAAAGGATAGGCTTCTAATTTTTGCTAAGCTCAGAGCTTCAATCAAGGGCGGCTCATCCCGAAAATAACAACAACTTCTATCAATGCCCGATCTTGCATGTTAGCCAAGCTTCTTTGCTCCGACCTCCTAATTCTATCCTGATATCCGCAAATCTTGCCAAGACTACATCATAAATCTTGGCCAGATGAACTTGAACCAGTAAAAGGAACTCATCATCTGCTTGACTTCGATCTTTAGTCTGGGATAAGTAACAACTACTTTATAGTCATTAACATAATTTTAAATCATGTAGAGATGTGCAATAGAGGGAACAAGTAGGATTGGAACATGAGTATCACATGGCATAAATTCATTAATACTTGAAAGTATTACAAACTTTATAGTCATTAACATAATTTTAAATCATGAAGCTAAACAAAGTAAAGAACAAAACTAATGCAAAGATCTCAAAAGCAAGTTAGTGTCGAATGTTAGCTATAGCTTCTAGGTTCTATCCACTACTTACCCTAGTTCGGCAAACCTATTTAAATAAGAATTGAAAACTTATTTAGATTCCTTGTGCCAGCAATCAACTACACACTACCTAGCATAATATCTTGTGTTGCACACTTTCACTTGAAGACCCACCGATGCTCCTTCCAAATGTCTTCCTCTTCTTCCTCGGAGTGAAGTCATTCTTAAGTTGAAAGTCTTGCAGATCTCCTCCGCACACTTCCGCTTGATTGTGTTAGCCACTTTATCGCATATGAGGTCTAAAAGACTATTGATATCGAGATAATTGGTAGCCTAAAATCAACAAAGGAAAGGTTAAGTATGTTGGGTTTCTCCCACATAGTTCAACAAAAATAAGATGTCACAAGGATGGATCATTAGAATGAGATACAAAGCCAATTTGGCCATTATCTGAAGAACATTTTAATTTTTGAAATCTCCACCCACAAAAAGGCAATATATTCTTAATAATAGAAAATACAACTTTTTGTGTTAAAACAAATAATAAGGTAGTGACTGAAATATAATTTAGAACCAATGACTTAATTCTTTTTTCATATATGTATATATATATATGCACATGAGGGTCAAACTTTACAATTTAGTTCTTATAACACTACAACCTCTAGGAAAGAACAATATAGATAATCCAAAACTATATGTTTATTAACTCATGTATATCTTAAACAAAACTATATAATTAACTCACTATATGATTGCATATAGATGATCCAAATTATATAAAGATCATATATTTGATGATTTTGATGAAATATTGATGGGTATTGCCATCTCTTTTGTCCAAAATTAAAATAATAATAATAATAAACAAGATATAAAAAACATGATTAAACACTCAGAACATCACTTATAGATAAACCCCTTCTTTGATTATAAAGAACCCGATATATCAATAAATACATATCCAATGCTATAAGCTTGTCTCTCACATAAGTATGTTATAATAGATAAGGGGACATAATGTCAAATATCCAACTTTGTACTTTGGTCTTGATACCAAAATTTATGTCATTTTATTCTCTATTATGCATAGTGGGTTTTATTTAATTTTCTCTAACTTTGTAATATGGTCCTGATATCAAAATTTATCTAAAGATGATAAGTACTATAAATTTATCAATAAAAATATTAATTTATTAATTAATTTATATTTATTTTTAAATTAATAATTAATTTATACATATTTTTAAAAATTAATATTTTTATTAATTAAAAAAATAAAAATAAAAAGATAAAATATTATTACCAATAAAAAGAGCTCATTTTCTTGATCATAATAAAATAAGTTTGAAGCAAATCAAAGCTAAAATAGACTAAATATAAATTTTAAAAAAAATTAAAATAAAAAATGGCTCAGTCGGCTCTGCAAGCCAAGCCAAGCCGTTAAAATCGACTCAATCGGTCAGTCCATGAAACCAAGCGTGGACCGCCAGTTTAGCAAAGGTCAGCCAATCGGAGTCTACCATGTGATGGACCTAGATCCTTAAGGATTTATAAAAAAACTATCATGGCTCATGGGGTATTTTCGTCATTTCAAGTGGCAAAGACAAGCGCTGATTCATTATGATGTACGGTACAGTCGGTCTATGCGGTCCACAGCTATAAAAATTATGCCATCTTATGGTTCAGATTGATGTCGATCCAGATACAACAGCCAGGGTTCCTTCCTACTTTGATTCGATTTTTCAGCTCTCCCTGATCGCGATTTGATGGCTGACAGCACTCTAGACAGCGATCCGACGATCCAGAAAGCTTCCAACTTGATTAAAACACCTAAAACTTTGATCAATGGCCAGATTTCTTTCTAATTAACGTGATCGAACGGTCAGAACTTAATCCAACCTGATCTGAGCTTATACACATCCAATTTTGGCATTTTTTGGATCGTTTGATCCCATCTGATGGCCAAATTTCACTCAAAGCAACAGAATTCATCCAGAACTCTTTTTAATCTAATTTTCATAAATTTTTTTTTAATTTTGATGATTAAAATTTCTTCTTAGTCCTATATTGTCTAGCAATAAATTCTCCAAACCTCCAACACCTATAAATAAGACCCCAATCCTTCAGAATTCATTATCTTCGATTGAGGTGAAACTTTGGTATAGGATAGAGCCAGACTTTGATTAATGGCTATTTCAAGGCAACTGATACCAAGAGGAAGAGCTAGACTTCTACACCATCTTTCTACCGACGCCGATCCAAGATCAGAGATCAGCCTTTTTTAATTTTTAATTTTTTTTAAAAATTTTATATATTTAAATTTTAAAATTTTAATTAATATAAATTTTATTTTTATATATTTTAATTTTATATTTTAATTTTTATTATAATTTAATTTTTATACTTTAATTATTATTTTTTATTTTACTATAAGTAGATGCTAAAATCTAACTAGTAGATCTTAGTACCAAGTTTATTATTCCATACTATTTAATTTTTGCTCTATATTTATTTTTTGACTTCAAAATTTTTTTTCTCAAAATCAAAGATTTTAAAACTAAAACACTACCTTTTCTATAAATTCAATCCGACTCACTACTTTCTACCTATTTTTAATTATTTTAAGAAGTTAGATTAAACTGATAAATACGATGTCTTAACGACAACATCGCACTCTTATCAAATTTTTGGTACCATTATCAAGGAAGACATTAAAATTTATTTCTTTTAATTTTTTTATAAATTAATTATAAATAAAATTTTAATTTTTTTAATTTTTTATAAATATTGCTTGCTAACTTTTTCTTCTTTATTTTATAGAAAAAAAAAGAAGAAAAAAAATAAAAAGGTTAGGGCAAGGAGGAAGCTTCTAATCCTGCTTGGTGAGATCAATCCTAACCCTAAATTATTATTATTATTATTATTTATTTTATATTTAAATTAATCTAAAAAATATCTACTTAAATCTAATTAAAAGCTTCATGACAAGATTAGAAATTCTAATTGCTTAGAGCATGCAGCATATTAATTTTATTTTTAATTTTATTTCTTTTGATGATTGCTAGAGGTAAGATAAGCTTCTTAAAACTCAATTAGTTGCATGCATCTAGTTTAAATTGCATAGAACTCCTTCCTTGAAAAATTTTTTATGCATATTCATCTTTAAATCAAATTAAGGGCATAATCCATTAAATAAGATAAGATGGGGATTTGATCATCCTTTTTTGGCCCATAAATAATCAACCAGCATCCTGCATTGATCTAAGCCTTTTATTTAAAATTAATTAGACATCGACCTTAGGAATTCGAGCTCATTAGCACAATAAATCCTAAAAGTTGGATCGAACTAAGGTTAGTCAATTTAACTGGTGTCTAGAAAAGTAATTCAAAAATAACTGGATCCGAAGAAAGGTGGTTACTTAATTGATTCTGTTAGCTTATCTGGCCAAGCATAATTAATATCTAAGACAAGCAATAGAAGGACTTCTATCGATCTTATACTTACTTAGCCAGTTGATTGGCTGATCCTATACTTGAAGGACTTGAAGGTGATCTTAGCAGTTATGAGCTATCTAGATGTAGGATAATCCTTAGTCAGAATTGATTGACCAATTTGATTGCTAACTAATATTAAACCTAATTAAAACTAATTTTTCTCTCTCTTCTTAGCTCTAGGACTCCTTAGGACCTCTTCTTTCTTTCTTTTTTTTTCTTTAAAAATAAATAAAATAAAATAAAATAAAATAAAAATTAAAAATTAAATTAAATTAAACTAAATAAAAAATTATTAAAAATAATTATTAAATTAAATTAAATTAAATTAAAAATAATAATTAATTAAATAAAATATTAAAAAATAATAAAAAAAATTTAAAAAATTTTAAAAAATTAAAAAATAATAAAAAAATTTAAAAATTTAAAAATAATAAAAAAATCTAAAAAAATTTTGAACCATACATTAGGGTTGCACTAATACATACATGGTAGAAAATCGCTTTACCTGATCTAGTTGAATCTAACCATAAAATTGAAAGACTGAATCGTATTAAATTCAATAACCAAATGACTGAAAATTTTAGAGAACCACCTAGGCAGATGAAGAAATACTTTATTCCTTCTATCTATAATCCATCGACTTGTATCCAGTTACCTGATATCCATGCTACCCATTATGAGATCAAGCCAACCATAATTTAGATGCTCCTATCTTTCTGTAGAAGCACCAACAAAGATCCTTATAAGTATCTAGATGAGTTTTTAAAAATTTGCTCTATGGTGAGGATTCAAAATTTAACTAATGATGTTCTTAGACTAATCTTATTCTTCTTTTCATTAAAAGACAAAGTCAAGTACTGGCTTGGTACAATAGGAAAATTAATTAAAACTTGGACTAAATTATAAAGTAAATTTCTTAAAAAATTTTATCCCATAGGCCGAACCAACATTATGAGACGAGCTATCACTGAATTTGCTCAGCTTCCAGGAGAACAAATTCATGAGTCATGAAAGAGACTTAAAAAATTTCTTAGAAAATGTCCACACCATGGTCTATCTAAGTGGCAAATAGTTCAAGCTTTCTATGAGGATTTAGGAGATCAGTATAGACAATTGGTAGATGCATCTTGTGGAGGTGCATTCATGAACAAGAATGAGGATGAAGCCTATACTTTGTTTGAAATCCTGAGTGAAAACTCAATCAACCATGCTTCATTATTCTTCTACCAAAAGTGGATAGGAATCCATGAATTTAAACATCCAGAATCTAGTTCCAAGGCTAATTTGAACCTGATAGATAAAGTGGACTTTTATGCCTAAAAATTAAATCAACTCCTAACCCTAGGTCAACAAAAACCTGCACAATTTACATCATCTTTTAATTATCAGAAGATTTATTCAATTTGTGCTAGCCCAACCCATCATGTGAGTGAATGTCCCATGGCTACACAGTTTTCATCTTTTATCTAAGAACAAGTCTAAGCTACTTAAGGCCACTCCAAGCCTGTTAGTGATCCTTTTTTAAATCCATATAATCCAAATTGGAGCAACCACCATAATTTTTCTTGGATACCTCAACGGACTCAGACTCAGACCTAAATTTCACCTATCCAAAGCTATTAGAATAGATCCCAATATCAAAATTATGCCTATAATAGTGGTCAACCTAGTCAATCCACTCAGCAATTGTATTATAATCAGCCATCATACCCACCTTCTCAATAGACCAATCTAGCTAATGATAGATTTAACCAACTTCAATAATTAATTTTGACTCAACAATAATCTATCATCAGACTAAAAGCTCAAATAGAATAATTAGTTGAGTCTAATATGAGGAGAGAACTAGGTCGATTGCCGAGCCAACCGATTTATATAAACAATCCACCCATTATCCATCAACCATCTGGATTCAGTTATCAATCTAATATTCCACCTAAGAATCTTCAATTTAAGAATGCCAAAGTAATTTCTGAACTTAAAAGTTATAGAATTCTTATGGATCCATACCAAGATCAGGTGAGAAAGGCTAGTACTGATGCTAGACAAAATAAAAATTTAAAGAAATAGGTTAGTACTGAGACTAACCACATAGAAGAACCTAAGCTCAGAACTAGTACTGATGTTGGTTCTAGTTTAAATGAGATAGACATAGGGAAGAAGAAAGCAGATGATTTACCTAAGACTTATAAACCAAAAGTCATGTTCCCTTCAACCCTAAAAGCTATTTTTTTCTAACAAAAATCAAGAGGCATGCAATGAAAAGCCAATAAAGTTATTTAAACAAGATCATATTAATTTACCTCTAGAATTAAACTTATCTTTAGTCATCCTTCTAGTACCTAGTGCGTTAAACTCAACTCCTAATATAAAAACTCAATTCATTAGTATTTTAGAAGAATAAATAGAAAAAATTCTTGAAAATTAAGGGTCTGAGAATGGGATTACAAACTATGTTCCTAAAATTAAAAATGAATTCATCAATAAAGGGATCATAAACTATCTTCCTGAGATTGGCGATCCAAAATCATTAAAATTTATCAATCCAATATTTGACATAGGATAATAAGCTACATTGTGTCTGGCTGAAGATGGTAAACTTAGCGCTTATTAGAAGGCAATCCAATATTTAGTTCTTTCATCTAATTTATTCTTTCAGTTTATTTTTTTTTTAGGACATGTTGAATAAGTTGAAGGGAGAGCCCAAATTTTCAAAGGCATGTGCTGAACCAAAAATATACTGAGTCAGGTATTTTTTTTCATGTTCTTTATTACATTCTTTATCTTTTCTTCTCCATTAAGGACAATATCGATGAGGTTTAGGAGGAAGAATAATAATTTTTTTTAATTTTTTTTAATTTTTTTAAATTTTTGAAGAAGTTAGTATTTAGTATTTAGACATCTGATTATGCTTAAGAATTGAATTGAACTAAGCATTTTTTCAAAAAAATTGATGCATAGATCAAAGAATTTATGAGATATTAATTAAAAAAATCCAATAAAGAGTTAAATCTAGAACATAAAAAAAAAATTGAGTATTTTTAATTTTTTCTACTAGCATCAAAAAAAAGTCTACTTTTTATGGGCTTGTGTAGGGTAACTATATATTTTTTTATATAAAAAATTTATTTTAATAAAATAGTTTTCAAGTATTTTGTACTGAGTAATCGGACTTTTTTGCCTAAGCAAGCATTGAGTTTTGCATCAAAAGGTGAGAAGAATGAAGAAGCTCGTTATAAAGCTAGTCTTAATTCGTAGTCTGTTTGATTCGAGTTAGTAAGTCCGAGGAATATTTTATATCTAATGCCTTAAAGTCAACTGATTTAGAAGTCATTGACCCAAGACTCGCTACATGGATCAAATAGAAAGTTTAAAAGATTAAGACACTCAATAGCGGTACAATGTTAAATATATATATATATATATATATATATATATATATATATATATATTGGTTTTTCATCAAGTAATCGGATCCCGTTGCCTAAATAAACAATGATATTCGCATTAAAAAGAGAACAATATAAAAATAAAAATCAACAAATGAAGGACGAAAGTAGCAATACACTACACCTGCCTATATAAAAATTTAAACAAATCAGAGATAAAGGTAGGATGATTTAGAAAAAGTTCAAAAAAATTTGATGTTCTTTACTTAATTTTTATATTGATAAATACTAATACTCCAATGATATATCTCACTTATGCTCTATTGAATATCAATGGCCATTTTGAAAACTACTTAGGTAAAATTCAAAACTCTAAAGTTAAAAGATATCTAAAACTAAATTCTTTCTTTACTTGAGGATGAACAAAGCTTAAAATTGAAGGATGTAATAAGTACCATAAATTTATCAATAAAAATATTAATTTATTAATTAATTTATATTTATTTTTAAATTAATAATCAATTTATATATATTTTTAAAAAATTAATATTTTTATTAATTAAAAATAATTAAAAAAAAATAAAAATAAAAAGATAAAATATTATTACCAATAAAAAGAGCTCATTTTTTTTATCACAATAAAATAGTTTGAAGCAAATTAGAGCTAAAATGGATTAGATATAAATTTTAAAAAAAATAAAATAAAAAAGAAAAATAGCTCAGCTGGCTCTACAAGCTAAGCCACCAAGCCAAGCCAAGCTGTCAAAGCCGACTCAGCTATAGAAGCTAATTAGCTGGTCCACGAAACCAAGCGTAGACCACCAACTCAGTAGAGATCAGCCAATCAGAGTCTATCACGTGATGGACCTAGATCCTTAAGGGTTTATAAAAAATCTATCGCAGCTCATGAGATATTTTCATCATTTCAAGTGGCAAAGACAAGCGCTGATTCATTGCGATGTGCAGTGCAGTTGGTCTATGAGGTCCACAACTATAGGAATTATGCTATCCTATGGTCCAGATTAATGCCAGTCCAGATCCAACGGTCAGGATTTCTTCCTACTTTGATTCAATTTTTCCATCTCTCCCTGATCATGATCCAATGACGGACAGCGCTCCAGGCAGCGATTCGACGATCTAGGAAGCTTTCAACTTGATTAAAATACCCAAAACTCTGATCAACGATCAGATTTCCTCCTGATTAACATGATCGAATGGCCGAAACTTAATCTGACCTGATATGGGCTTATACACATCCAATTTTGGCAATTTTTGGATCGTTTGATTCCATCTAACTGCCAAATTTCACTCATAGCAATAGAATTCATCCATGACTCTTTTTAATCCAATTTTCATCAAAATTTCTTCAATTTTGATGATTAAAACTTCTTCTTAGTCCCACATTACCCAGCAACAAATCCTCCAAACCTCCAACACCTATAAATAAGATCCCAGGCCTCTAGAATTCATTATCTTCGATTGAGGTAAAGCTTTGGTATAGGGTAGAGCCAGACTTTGATTAATGACTGCTTCGAGGCAACTGATACTGAGAGGTAGAGCTGGACTTCTACACCATCTTTCTGCCGACGCCGATCTAAGATCAAAGATCAGTCTATTTTAATTTTTAATTTTTTTTCTCTTTTTTTTAAATTTCATGTATTTAAATTTTAAAATTTTAATTAATATAAATTTTATTTTTATGCACTTTAATTTTAGATTTTATTTTTATTATAATTTAATTTTTATATTTTAATTATTATTTTTTATTTTACTGCAAGTAAATGCTAAGATCTAACTAGTAGATCTTAGTACCAAATTTATTATTCCATACTATTTAATTTTTACTCTTTATTTATTTTTCAACTTCGATTTTTTTTCCTCAAAATTAAAAATTTCAAAACTAAAACACTACCTTCCTTATGGATTCGACCCAACTCATAACTTTCTATCTATTTTTAATTATTTTAAGAAGTCGGATTAAACTGATAAACATGATGTTTTAACAACAATATCGCGCTCTTATCAATAGACAATGGATTTTTTGATTATTGTCTCCCTCCAAATAGTTTAGGCATATACAATATAAAGTAGAGATAATCCACTCAATGAGTTTTGAATTAAATTTATTTTAGATTCAAGCTCTCCTTTCTCTAAAAATGAACACAATGATTCATATCATCCCATATATAATACTTTCAACTAAATAACATATCAAATACCAAGCTTCTTTAATCTTAGAGTAAAACATTGAAGGCCATCATCCAAGTCCTAGAAAGAAAAGATCCCTACAACTCAAGAAAGAAAAAAAAGAGAGAGAGACAAGAGGAAGGCTTAAGGATCTCACCAAAAGAAGGTCATAGAGCATGGCTTGGTGTACATTGAAATACATAGCATCCTAGCTCTTGATCTTCTAGAATAGCCTTATTTGTCAAGTGTATTGATGGCACCAACATGCTTCCTCCAGTATTCGATCACCTTGGTGAGGGTTCTGGAGTCGATGTTGAAGAGAGGGACTAATTCGCACATCTGTCATCAATCATATTACCGATCATCTCTAATTGCCTTGCCATTGCCTCCTACACTTTGAACTTCTTGCCATCTAAGTTTCTTAGAATGATGTTTGTCTATTTCTCAATCGGCGATACCATCATCTTTATCTTCTCTCTCACCTTTTTTGTTTGCTTGCTCTATGTTTTAGAAGTGAAGATTACAACAACTATTTATAGGAGAGAACAATATCATTTTCATATCAAAATAAGAATAAGAGTGGCAAGAGGATTAATGAAGTATATTTGGATATGAATAAGGACTAATTCAAAGGAGAAAGTATTAGTTAGACTAAGTAGACTGGTCCTATCACAAAATGCCACATGTCACATTAAGAGAGAAAGAAGAAAAGAGAGAGAAGGGAGGAGGGGGGAAGAGAGCAAAGGAGAGAAAGAGGAAGGAACGATCTATGATGGTGGTACTCGTCAATGTTTAATGCCAAGTGGCACTCTCGACCACAAGTGAGATACATGGAAAGAGGTTGAGAAAGAGGGGAGGTCAGGCAGTGACATACTATCCCCTATTGGAAGTAGGGCTTTGGCCTTCCTCCAAAAGAAAAAAGATAGAGGGGATCTAGGCTCACACCAGCGAAGTCTCCGATGTTGATGCAAAATAGTGCCCTTGACTATAGGTCAAAAAGCTAGTAAATAATAGTAGGCCGGGAGATAGAAAAAAAGAAGGGAATGGGGGCTTCTCCTTGACTAGTGGTGGCATTCGGCATCCCACTATAGTGAATAATGTAAAGAGATAGAGAAGGAGGGAGAGGAGAGATATAAGCCAAAGGAAGGGGCTTTGACAACAATAAACAGAGGGAGGTGGTGGCCTTATCCTCCTTTGGTTTTAATGGTGGGCACCACAATTCTTTATTGTAAGGTTTAACGAGCACTGCCATCGATATTCATACAGTAGATCGACGTTCCCCTAGTTAACATAAAATATTAGAGGCATCTTCTATTTGAGACTAGTTATCTTTTTTCTTTATTGAAAGGGGCGGCGATGGAATTGGCCTCATACATGGCCACAACGGTGGGGACTGTGTACAAAGGGAGACATTTGACCTCCAAACCTTAGAGGACTTGCCAATGCATTCTAGCTAGGAGGTTTGTCAACCTTAAGAACCATGAGTTAATCAATGGCAGCAAAAGAAGAGTGGAAGGGATCAAAGGATCTGAGGGAGGAGGGTGATGGTGAGGCATGGTGATGAAGGTTGGAGCGGGTATGTTGGGAGGCGCAGTGGATGTCATCAATACTAGGGAGCTTGATCTCCCACTCAAGGGATCTTTCTCCAACACTATCGCTGTTGTCCTTCACGATGATGGTAAGGCAATTGAAGTTGTTGTTGTTGGCTTTCTTTCCTATTAAGGGAACTCCCAAGACCCACATACACAAAGATCGGCAGGGGTTTGGGTTGTATTTTTTGTGAAAGAATTATTGACATTTTTTAGCGACATCATCTATAGGATCTTGTTTTGCATAGCTTTCAAAGCATTTTGAACTCTTTTTTTTATCTACATGCACCAATCTTGTAGCAACTATTGCATGATCCAATGATGCATACCATGAAAAAAGACGAATCATTTTTTTGTATGAAAGATACAAACCAAACCTAATTGGCAATGCACCAGGACAAAAATCCTAGAATTTTTGTAGGGATGAAGCTAGAGATGAGCAAAGGTTTGAATGCGCTCAGCTCTTTTTTTTCCTCAAATTCTAACATGTAGAGCTACCTAATAGGATTGGTTTACTTTTTTTATAAAATTATGACATGTGGTGCTTCTTGATAGAGAACCAGTCTACCGCTAAGTTAGTAGAATAGTTCAAAATTTCTTTTTCCTCTTAATCTTACCAATTTTCACCATCCATTCAAGAAAAAGAGAAATTCTTTCTACACCATGGGTGGTGTAGCTCTACGAACACTACCCGCGATACGGGATCGAAGTGAAAAAAATTTTTTTTTAGGGATGTTATGCTCTGGCCCCGTGCGAGATCCAATCACCACGGACACTTACACCACCTGCAATATAGAAAGTTTTTTTCCAAGAAGAAATAGAATGATAATATAAAAGTATAAGTGCATATATATCAATCTACCATCACCGAAAAGGTGATTTCCTCTCCAAAGCACCAATCAACCTTTCTATTTAGTGGAGTCCAATCCACTCTACACAAACATTGATTCTGTAGAGAAAATTGATGGCTAGCTAACCTGATAGGTTGAGATCCTTGCTAAATGCTCCCTAAATTGATGTTAAGCTCTTGAACGAACCAGCAATTTTACTATAATTAATCGAGAGCCTAGATAAGGCTTTAAGGAGAGAACAGCTTTCAAAATCTTCGAGTCTCTCCTCAACTCTACTTAAAATCAATATAATGTTCATGAAAAATTCTTTATGCGCTAGCGGTGTAACTCTGGGCACACCACCTGAGATGATTGGCTCACATACAAGACCAGAGTGTAGCATCTAAAAAAAATTTAAAAAAAAAAAATTAGTCTCATGCATGAGCCAATCACTGTGGGTGGTGCAGCCCAGAATGCATGGGCTGCACCAAAATTTTTTTTTAATATTCATATATCGTAGGTTCAAGACTCCTTTGTAAGCCAATTTGATATTCAGTCCTTTAAGACCTATTTAGATACTCTTGCAAAATTAGGCCGTAAGATTCGTAGATTGGGCCAGTAATCCAAAGAATGAGATCTAGGCTAAGTTTGAACAGACAGGAAACACTTTCTATACCGCATGCCATGATTGGCGCTCACGTGGGGCAGACACGCAGTGCCAAAAAAATTTTTTTTTGCTTCCAAGCCTGTGTGGGCCCTATGAGAGCACCAATCACTGCTCGTGTGGTGTAGGGTATAGAAAGTGTTTTCTGCTCATGTGGTGTAGGGTATAGAAAGTGTTTTCGACTCTTAGAAAATACAAGATAGATGGGCCACCATGCTTGATTTTTGCCAATCCTCCGAGAATATTCAAACAGAAGTTCAAGCCCAATCTTGTAGGAATATTTAAACAGAAGCTAAAGAACCGAAGGAAAATACTTTTTACATCGTGGGCAGTGTAGCTTCGTAAATACCGGTCAATAATGAATGGCAAACGTGCACGATGGAATAAAAAAAAAAAAAAAAATTTACTGGGTGCTGTTCCTTTTTTCCATCCGGGCCTGTATGCCCACTGATCACCGCGAGCAGTGTACACCGCCAGCCAGCGGTGTAGAAAGCATTTCCCAAGAGCTGAAATTTCCCAGCCGGTCCTAGGAATCTATCATCCTTTTCCTTTGTGGCTCCAAGGAGAACGGCTCCTTCCCGTGTAGGTACCAAGCCAATTCTTCGACGTTTGTCTGCCGAGAATTCTGCCTTTTACCTCGTTTGAAAGAACCATTCATTCATTTCTTGTTTTCTTCAATCTACGTGTCTCCATCTTCAGGGGTTTCTTTGGAGAACGAGGCTGTTGATTCAATGGAACCATGTTTTAGCCTCCCTCTTGGATTAAATTCTCCATAAAGAAAGAAGGGGAAAGATAAAACCCAACCATATGAAGGCGTGCACCAGACCAGAAGGTGACATCAGAATTGACTGGTTTGCTCAAGAAACCACCTCCAGGAGCATGGCAGATTGTGCTACTAATTATGGTTTCCCCTTGCACCTTGCATATTGCCACACTTTCAAGTACCTATCACACTCATACACCATCTAATAAAAAAGGTAGACAGCAAAAGTGGATAGAATTCAGACACATCCATATAAAAGATTAATCAATTAATTCCATACATATTTAAAACTAAACATGATTTCATTAACGCAACGAAATATATATCCCTCTGAAAGGAAATATTGGTTCCCGTTGGGAAGAGAACGCTACCCCCTCATCTATACCTTTGACTTGATACCAAACAACATTTCCTGCAACCAATAAATAGAATTGTGGCATGTCAAGTTTCATATACTGAGTCCTTATAGTTTCCTTTTACTGAAGCACTATCTTTATCTTCCATGGCCAAGTTCAGAGAGGGCGAGTCTGCCGGCCGCTTGCTCTGCCGCAGAGCAGGGCATTCTTGGGGATGGGATACTCATCCCTTATCGATTCAAGTGGAGAGTACACACGCAGATAAAATTGCTGCCCGAGATACCGACGCATCCAATACTCGGTCCTCACATTCCACATCCCAACATTGTCGAGCATAAGATATACCGCAGTCCATGACTTGGGATATACCTACAAGAACAACAATGGTGGGCCCATGATTACCTCCTCTCATCACCACCTTATTCATGCTTCGCAACACCATTAGCAAGAAACAAAAATCACACCATTACAATGTAAAGGTGTACTTGGTAGTTTTCAACTTTCTAAAAAATATTAACATGTACATCTTTAGACCATAAGTAGCAAAGAGTCGGACGCTCTATTTTAGCGTTTTATGCTAATTCTCTAAATTTTTCTTTAATTGTTTAGAAAGTTATTAGTTTTTGAGGATTTCCCCCAAAAGAATTTGACTCTTTTTACAATAATCCACACCTACAAAGAACTAGTAATAAAATAGCTAGTCATGGTTTAGTGTTTAATATTGCGAAAGAATTTCTAATTCATGCTACAATTTTGTTTCTTCATGTGATTTTATAATTTTTGATGCGTGATAAGCATCTCGGCCTCAGAAGAAACCAGTGCTCGAGTTTTATATTGGTGCATTAACTTTCTAGGCTGTGGAAGCATCATAATGCTCCATTATATTCCATGAGGAAATATGGTAAGAGCTCAGATTTTACTTGGGTGGTGCAGCGAGACACTGCATCTCTAAGATTATAACCTTTTCTGCTACCCGTGCTCCACTGACCTCCATCCATCCTGCAAACAAGAAGTGACTCACCACCATCTCCAATATAATAAAAACTAAGCTAATGAGCACTAAACCAAACTATAAATCATCGAGAAATGGCCACCATACCCCACAACCCAGAAGTTATAGCCATCAAGGTGCCAGCTCTGGACAATGTCCTCATTGTTCTGGAACACAATCTCCACAAAGACTCGGTAGTTGGCGCCCATGACCGAGGTGTCGAGGTACTCCTTTCCACCTGTGGGGTTGTCGGAGATGCTGCCGAGCCGGAAAACTCCTCCAATCTTGTAGTAGTCGGCGAGTTTTAAGGGGGTGTCTGGCTCGACGTAGGAGACGCTGTTAACTGCATAACGTTGCTTGCCGTTCACCTGGGCGGCCGAGCTGGCGAGCCGGATGGTCCTGGTGAGATTGATCATGCCGTAGTGGTACGAACCTTGTGGGTTAGGCCTTGGTCCACTTGCAGTGAGGTTAGTCCTATGATTCCGAAGAAACAAAGACATTAAATAACCTTGACCTAGTAGGGGACTCGAGAATCCATCAACTGAATCCATGTTTAAAAAATTTTATAAAATCCTGAGATATTGTAAGATGTTTGAATTAACTACTGAATGTTCCTTAGTGTTTCTAGTAAGTTTTAGATCAGATGTTGAGGATATTGCAGAGTACTAGGTTGATTCAAAAAGTTACTTGGAATATATATATATATATAGAGTAGATCCAAAAGCTCCTTTTCCACCATCATTAGATGGGGTCCTGTGGGTAGAGGTTGATATAATAATGGCATGACATACCTCTTAACTTAGTTAATCACTAATGTCAAAGTTTTTGTGCTAATAAGAAATGAAATAAAATGAACGAAAAATGAATAAGATTGAGATGAAAGAAAAAAGTATCCACAATTTGGAAAAATTCCCAATTCAAGTGCTAGAGATGTAAAGATCGACTTGGGTTAGAGGTATTGTGGACAAAAAAGTATCCACAAGCCAGTAAAGTTGAATGGGCTAGAGGATAGAGAATGAACATTCTCAACTCTTAACATGGCTAGTTGTGTCAAGGGACTTGACCTGAATTCAGCCACATGTAGTTGTGATTTGGCCCAAATCACAAACTTGAAACCAGAACCTGACCAAAGCGCATTACAGGCCCGATTAACCAACCAGCCAAGCCATACAAAATTCCAAACTGAGGCCAGTCATTGCCTAGGAGAACTTATTCCCTACACTGCGTGCACCACATTACCGTGCATGCTATCAATCACAATTGCTCATTCCCACAGTAGTGCATCAAGATGCGTACTTGATGAATGGAAGTCACAAGGACAAATGGTTGCAATTCGTGACGTAGAACAGCCCCACGGTATGTGCACTGTAGCGAATAATTTCTCCATGGCAAGACGAGTTGCTGGACCTGAGCTTGCTATGACTAGGGCACACGTAGGTCAAGTCTGGCCCATAACTAAACACAAACCTACGCCAT
The DNA here is from genome assembly GCA_006176705.1 of Cocos nucifera. NCBI lineage: Eukaryota > Viridiplantae > Streptophyta > Magnoliopsida > Arecales > Arecaceae > Cocos > Cocos nucifera. The sequence goes on from QRFJ01000867.1 coordinate 124,893, forward strand.
GACAATAACCCATATCACAACAGGTAAGGCCCAAGACAAGCACAGGCTTAGCCCATATTATTTTCAGCAATTCCAGAAAGGAAAAAATAATTTGTATGTATTCAGATAAAATGGCCAATGCTCGATCTATATAGAAATCTAAGGAAAATGATATTTACATATGAAGAAAATGATCAAAATAGTAATACCTAAATGAACGGGCCTGATTAATAGACCAGTCGATCTGAGTGGTGGGCCCACCAGGAATTGGGCCAGAAACCTTTTGCCCGGAGTTGCTATAGTGGAGAACAGCAGTGGTGGTGAGGATGGTGGTGGTGAAACGGGTAGAGACGGCAATATAGTAGTCCTTCGGCGGCTGGTCGGCGGTAACGAGAACTGATAACGACTGGCCGACATGGACGTCGATGGAGGAGTAGGTACTCTGGAGTGTGTGTGTGCCTTCCACCTCCACCAGCTTCATCGTGTGACCTTCGATCCGGATGTTTAGTGAATTTTGGAGCCCCACATTTGAGATCCGAAGCCGGTAAGTCTTGCCTGCACCAAAATTTTGATGATTCATTGCAAGTTTTTTTTTTTCTTTTCTTAAACACTGTTACCATTTCAAAATGATGAATTCTGTTAATAATGAGGATGGTGATGGCCATTATTTGAAGCACGCTGTACGTGAGTAAACAATAACGTAGAAAACGGCGTTGGAAGGACAAAAATCGGGATTGTTTCGATGCCAGGAATTACCTTGATCAACCGTAAAATAAGCGCCGTTGGGGCCACGGCCGTTGATGAGAATGCCGTCCGGGAAAGGGAGCTTCTTTCCACCGTCCAGCCTGGCTCTCAAAGCCTGGTCGCAAGAACAAACAGTCATAAGATACGTAACATATATAGCAATATTTTCTTCTCTATCTTAGATTTGCTTGGTGAGATCGCTGAACAACCTAGAGCTTATTTGGATATTTATATAGAATGGAGCTGAAAATCCCATAGGAATCGTGTTTATTAGTCCATTTATTTTGTATTTTCAAAAAGCCTGTCCAAATCTTGCCCATATGCTAGCCTTTGGCCATAGGATTTGGGTTGAGTGGTATTTGATTAATATATAATCATACTTAAATGAACGGCCCAATTTATGAATCATATAGGATTTTCAACCCAATATGGTAGGAATATCCAAACAAGCTCTTTGAGTAACGTAGGAGGAAGTAGGTGATATCAATATATAGTACTCATTAATAGCACTTCTCATGCAAATGTCAGCCTATTGTTAGCATTTCTATCCGCATATATTATTAGAGATGGGCAGGTTTGTGCCTGGTATGCATGTGAAGATGATACGACTTGGTTGCTCCGTTCAATGGGTAAACTGGTTTATAGGATTGAGTGCACGGGAGATCCTTAATTAGACCTGATGGCTTAATGTTTATAAAATTGGATAATCATCCTTCCACTAACTTACCAAGGAGCTCTTGTTTTTGGCAGCAATTTGAAATTAAAAAAAAAGAAAGAAAAAGTAGCACCTTAAGATCCATGCCAGATGAATAATTTTGTCCTTTAAGATCTAGATGCATAATGAAAATTAATGCATTTTAAGATCTATGTACATGAATGAATGATAGAGGATGAAAGTGATTTGAGATGTTTATAGGCATATGAATAATAAAGGATATAGTGCTTTACAATCCGTGTAGATATATGAATAATAATGGATGGAGCACTTTGATACCTGTATAAAAAGATGAATACTTAAGGATAGAGTATTTTAAAATTTGTGTAGATGGATGGCTGATAAACGATAGAGTACTTTGAGATCTATGCAAATGGATAGATGACGGAGGATAGACCATTTTGAGATTTGTGCAAGAAAACAGATGACAATGAATTGAGCACTTTAAAATATATATGAATAGATCAATGATAGAGTAAGAAGTGATATGAAATTTATGCACGTTGATGGATGATAAAGAATAAAGTATTTTGAGATCCATGTAAGCAGATGGATGATAAAAAATACAGCATTTAGAGATTTATATAAGCAGATAGAGGATAGAGGATGGAGTGTTTTAAGATTTGTGCAGACAAATGAATAATTAAGGATAGAGTGCTGTAAAATTTATATAAATGAATGGATGGTAGAGAATAGAGTATTTTAATATTTGTGTAGGCAAATACATAATAGAAGACTTAGCATTTTGAGATCTATGCAAATAAATGGATCACAGATGAAATACTTTAAGATCTATATAGGCAAATTGATCATAGATAAAGCACTTTGTAATCTATATAGATAGATAAATAGTAAAGAATGAATTTCTTTAAAATCTATGCTGGCAAATGAATGATAAAGAATATGATATTTTAAGATCTATATAAATAAATAAATGATAAAGAATAAAATATTTTAAAATTTATATAGATAGATGAATAATAAAGCACAACCTCTCCCAAGCAAGGATATATTTATCCTTTTTTTTTTTATTCCATTGACGATATTAAAATGTCGATAGATAGATGGCTGGTCGTATTGTAATAAATTTAAAGTTTTAATAATTAATTAATATTTTTAAAATTTAAATATAAATAATCTAAATTTGAAGAGAGGCTCCTATAATTCTTTTAAACTTTTGTGCATACGGATTTGTCATCTCATGTGGAAAATTTTGTGACACGGGACAATGGTGGGCCCCCTGCCTCTTTTGATGTCATGTTATTGCTATTTGCTAACTCTCGGGTAAAAGATTAAAATTGGACTAGCGTAAAACTACATGTTTCCATTGGGTGTAACTTTTATTGTATTGGTTAATGTTAAGTATTTCCAACATCCACATGGTGGAAGCTTTGTGTCTAATAATTTTTTACCTAAATTCTGGCTATCAGTCGGATCAGACCCTGGTGTAGGCAGGCTAAAAAGTCGCAAGATTTATTAGAACTACAGTAAGGATGGATTGGGCAGGTCCAAGAGAAGTACCGGACGGTAGACCCTGAGTACCAAACAACACGGCATGAAAAGAAGATGGGATAGCAATAATGGAGTCTTAAGGTGAAAGGTGACATAAGAGTCCAAAGCTATTGTAGGAAATTTATATAGGAAATTTTATGAAGGAAACTTATAAAATTTATAAGGAAATTTTATAAATCATATTATAATAAATTTATCAAATAAACTATTAGATCTGAATGTAATAATTTTTAATATATTTATATTTGAATTTAAAATTTTAATGAATGTATTCTCAGGATCACACCGACCCAAAAGTACACCAAGCCAGCCAAGGAAAGAGCCAAAAGGAACATGTGAGTCCACAGGTCAAGTCCGTGCAGATCACATATTTATATGGGCGTCCATGCCGTGCCAAAAAGGTGGAAGCCTGGCTTCCAAACTTTCACATCAAATGGGTGTGTGGGCTCACAGTACCCACCGTGCACCAGTGCACCAACCGTATGATAACCTGGATGGATTTTGGACACCATCCTAAGCCCAATTCGTATGGATTAAGAAAAGAAGGCAGAGAAATCCCGTGACCCGCCCTTCCGGGACGACACTCCTTGTCCGTTGCACCCTTAGCAGGTGCACTCCATGTGATATTTTTTGTGCACCACCACCAGCAACCACCATGCGTTATCTAACCATTAGCCATCATCATTTATCCTTAGCCCACCAGATCCCAAGAAATGATATCCTACACCTTGCAAACTACGTGACCATGCACCACACCAATCAGATCATCTCATTCTCGCAGATCCTATTCATCATATGCTTGTCCTGGTGATGGGTCCATGAAAATAAGAGATGCACGGCCATCTTGATGCACGTGGTGCAAGATAGAATTTGCTCAGGATCTAATTCTTTTTATTTTGCTTAATGGAATATAGAGAGAGTGAGAGAGAGAGAGAGAGAGAGACTTACCGTGTGATCTGCCTTGTACCAATCACCGATAAGGACGGTGTAGTCGCCGGCGGGCTCCGAGAACGGGACGGGGATTAGAGGCCGGCTGAGGATTCGGAATCCACCGAAGCCGCCGGCCGCCTTGTGGAAGTAGAGTGAGGGGAAGTAGAAGAAGCTGCCAATTTGATCCTTCACCTGCAAAATGTAGGTGAAGTTCTTACCCGGCGGAATTGGGCAGTTGGTTCCTGAGACCCCATCCTCCCATGAGTTCCTCCTTTGCTGCACTCCATTCCTGTTTCAAAGATTGCACCAACTTAAAGTTATAATCGATTACTTCTATATATAATAATCTCGAAACCACTGTCTGCAAAAATTATATAGATGTTTTACACAGTAATGTTATATTTAGTCACAGACAATCGCTTCTAATCAGTATATAAAAGTATTAAATGGAAAACAGCAACAAAATGTTATAAGAAATAAAAGGGATCAAAGTAAACCTTGAAAGGATCTGGTACTAATTATTAAATGACTTATAAACTTTAAATATTTAAAGTTTCAGTGGGGACAGTTTTTTTTTTTTTTAATTTTATTGGGATCAGTGAAACCCAATCCTTCAGTAAATGCTAAACAGTTGATGGGTGACATTTTGGTTGCTCTTTTTCCTGGCACCTTTGTCATGAACTGGTGGTCATTATAAAGTAAAAAGTGCAGTGAAATTTTGTAGGTGATCACCGTCTTTGGGTGCAAGTATGCAACTTTCTGTGGGTGAGAAATTTGCCCGGTAGCTTTGCCCGGCAACTGCGGTGGGATAATCACAGATATTATTGATAATGACTTAGAGGTTGGCAACATTCTTTTGACTAAGGAGTGCACTCATTCCACCCTCGTATACTTTTTATGAAGTTTTTTCATACTAAAACTTAAGAAGTGCAAAATAAGCATAAAAATATAGCTTCCATGATCATCCGTAGAAACAATAAGAAAAAAAAAGTAAGAATTGACACTTGCCATGAGATGAGGAAGGGCTCGTTCCAGCTATTGTGCACATTTATAATGAGATTGTCATTGGTGACCGAGTAGATATCTGGCCCTGGGAATTGCCCATTGATCAGAATCCCCTATATCAAATACACCAAAGAAAATATCATCACAATGCCACAAAAAAAAAACTCCTAAAAGAACAGAGAGAGAGAGAGAGAGAGAGAGAGAGAGAGAAGAAACAAAAGTAGGGAGAATACCCGTTGCCTTACACCAAGAGGATAGATATCTCCAAAAGATACATTCCAAGTGAAGAATCTATATGGATTATCGGCACCAACAAGGATGGAGATTGAAAGACCAGACAAGAGAGCAAAGGCAGCAGTGTTTAGAGTCATTTTTGTGAAAAGGATTGATTGGGGAGTGGAGGAAAGAGATTGAGAGATGAGGAGAAAAAGATGACGAAATCCAAACTTCGTCTCCTCCTTATCTTTTTCTTCTGTCTCACCCCTCCATTGGGTATGCGGCGAGGAGAGAGATGGGGATGGGAGAGGACGTAATAGAATAGGCTTGCAAGTAAAGCACCCGTGATGGAAACGAATGATGCAGGATGGTTTTGCTTTTATATAAATAAAATTGCAGTGCGGTGAAGTGGGAGGAAAGAGCGCGTAAGGTGAGATGGGCAGCGTTACGTTGAGACTCTCTCTCTCTCTTTACCATTTACTTCATTGCACCTTAATGGAAGTCGAAGTCTTCTGGCACGTTCATGAACTTGTCCTTTAGGGAGGGTATCTCTATGTTACGTAGTTCGTGGGGCGCACTTGAGAAATATTAAATGTTTTTGAAAGAAGCCTAAGATGATGGGCGCCTCTCAAGGCGTGAGAAGGGTGGTGGGTGGGACCCACACCTTCCTTGCTCTGTCTAAATCCTTCTTTCTCGCTGCAAGAGGAGAGAGAGAAAGCCGAGCGCGGGACAGCTCACATTGGACAACCCCCGTGATGGCGCGAACTTTGACGGGGCGCACACGGAGAAACCATGTGCAGCGGGTGGGGAGATGGGAGGAGGTGAATGGACTCCGCATGGATTTGAGGCAACCCAAGCTGTCTTTTCTTTTGTTGGGCGCGAGTAAATGAGAGGATGATTGCTCTGCCGTTCAGCAATGTACATGTGATGGTCCAGGATCCAATGGCTTGGGAAATGTACTAGATTTTTACTGGAATTAATTAATAGCTTTGGACTTTCATAATGGAACATAAATTAGATTGCATGATTAATCCCAGGATCTCTCATCTTTTAAATGATTTATTCAGCGCAGGTAGTGTAGTTGGTCAAGGATTTCCTAGTGTAACAAGGTATAAAAGATGGCATATGCATTTGTATAGTGTTTCACTTGAAATTAAACAAAAAAAATATGAGGACACGGGCAGTATTGTTGATTAAATCATCTCCTATGCAACTGAGCATACCAACTAACGATTAAATCTGACGTAGAATCAGACTTATTCACGAGTTTTATAGGATATTTTATTTTTTGATATTTTATAATATATTCATGCTAGGTTGATATGAGCATCTACTTGTAAAAAAAAAATATATAAAAAGTTTGATTAAAAAAATGAAATTAAAAAAAAATATAACTATTGAATTATCAAAGATATATGGGTAACATGAATGTGCATTTAGAATTCTTTTTTGTAGAAAAATTTCAATCAATTGTGATTAAGTCATTACATATATAATCTATATATATGAGAAACTAAAATATTCTAAACTGAAAAATAGCACCGAATGTGATTATAAGGCTTATGTAGAGTAACGAAACTGTAGCAGCCCATGCCATAGTGTTATTAGCCTTCAAACTGTTTCTTCAAGAAAAATGATAGTATTAGTTCAAATAATTATCTTAGCCAAATTATTTTCATCAAAATTAAAAATAGTAAGAAGGATGAAATAAATACCTTAGCAACTCAAGCAGCTATCCAACTCGATAATGTCTTTCGTCACAAGAATTGGCCATATCCAATATTATATCCATGGCTAAGTTTGCAAATTTTCTCCAATTTTGTAACACTAAATTCATTCAATTTAAGGTTAATCAAATGTGTTAAAGGTATACAAAGACAACAAGCATGCCATTTTGACAATATATAAAAAATAACAATTAAAATAGCTCTTAGTTAATTTGTGTGATATTAGAAAATCCATATCTTATCCAATATGCACACTAATTTTAAAATTTCATAAGCTGGCACGAGGTCTTATAATTTTATCCTTTAAAAATTGTCTAACATGAGAAAGAAGATTCTAATTCATATAAGCTAAATTTTTTCTTGACTCACAATCGATGTCGGACTAAAAATGCTGTCCTTCCATAACATTAGTCTCTTTCCTAATAAAAAAAGAGTATGTGTGCATGGGGTAGGAGGTGATCCTATAGACGGTACCAATATTGCGGTTAAGAGATCAGATAGTTCGGATGGTTGGATTTATCTTCGTGCTCACCTACATGAGATATTGTTCGCTTTGACCTCTAGTACTTATGGTACGAGACCTCATAATTTTTCTCTTAAAAAGAGCCTCACGAGGGAGAGAAAATTCTAATCTATATAAACCACACTCACTTGCCAATATGAGACTAAAGATGCCATTCCTCTACAACATTCTTTTCGATATAGTCTCACTTGCCAATGCCATACATGCCTCATTTTATGATGGAGATTGCACAAGTTTTGAATATCAAGTACAAAGTTTTGAAAAACTGACTACATTTTAAGAGAATCGTGCAAATATTGGGCACCATGTGCACAATTCTAAATGCAGGTTCTTAATGAGGCCAAGAGCAGGGATGGGTGAATGAAGGCATGGGCCAAGGGCATTCAACTTGATGCCAAATAAGAAGTCCAATTTTTGTATAAGGGGAGGAAAAAAGCACGCCAAAGTTACCAAAAATAGTTTTTGTCATTTTAAAAAGAATTCCCTAATCAACAAGTTCATCACTTCTTCTCGTACCAAAAGGAATGTCTCGCAAATAGAAAGTCAAACTCATCACTAGAAATTGATCACCTACAGTAATTCCCATTACATTATATAAATTTTATTTTTGTTCAAATGTAAAATAATTGCATTGCATGTGCAACATTTCAGTACTGATCTATTGATTGCAGGCCCATACGTATCCACCAACCACTGAATGAACTCTAAATTCGGCATATTCTTCCATCAAATGGCCGCAGACGAGCATGTGTCAAGGGCCCACCCACCTAAGATGTTCCTATGCCCGAGCAGATCCTTAATTTTTTTTTTAATATAAAAATAAATGGTCAAGCTAACCTAATGTGAGAACAACTCATGAAATCATAGTATAAAAAATCTCACATGGCCAGCGGATAAATATCACCCCAAAATCTCTTAATAAAGACTAAAATATCACCCCAAAACCTCAAGTTGCAGCTAGTCTCTGCTTCGAAAGTTACCAGCAATTTCTAAAGAGACTGAAGAAGACCTATTTGCGGCCAGCCCATAACCATCAACTCTGAATGAAGCTTACGTAGGGCTTCTTCCCTATTTTGGACCGATGGATCCAGTCATTGATGGGGTGCAATTTGAGCCTGGGTTAGTTTCGGCTTAACCCAAGCAAAGCTTCCACTGGACTTTACAGAAATTAGTGGTCAAATGCTAACTTAAGTCTCATGTAATCACGATAATTTGCACATGGACAAAATCTCTCCCATCCTAGCCAATTGATTTGGTATTATACCAAGCACCGATTGCAGCTATACTCATTATGTGTTTAGATGCTGATAAGAAATAAGAAACGTTGTTAGATTTGTTATTTGTGAAAGTGTTTTATGATGCCAATAATTATGCTGATCAATCAAATAGCATAATAAAAATTCATGGATGTGGAACATGATACTGACCTCTAGCCATTGATGTTAGGCACTTGATCTCCGTAAGGGCACTCTTCTAAACTCTAGCAATCTCTCACGTAGATGGTGCATTATTTTGAGAAGTTGCTAAGCATAGGACCCTTATGCACATGATATATATACATATACACACATTCCCATCAAACGTAGCCAGATACGAGAAATATGGGTGTACACATCTTTTCTATTTTTCGTGGATGTTACGTAGACTATATCCGGAATGGTTATCAATTCAAATACTTAATCTTTAAAGTTTAAAGTTTAACCAAATAAATTTATCATTATCTCAAACACAACCAATGTTATCGATAAATTCAAAATAAAAAAATTATATTTACATTCTCTCACTCGGTCCACGTAACCAAAATTACGAATTCTTTTTCTTTAAGAAATAAAATATATAAATAATGATGATAGATCCTCTAAGAAGAGTATTATCTTCCATATACTACAATGTACATTATTTCTTTAATGTTAGCCCATCGTAACTTAATGAATAAACTCTATGTCTATTCCAGGTCCAATAAAGATTATTATTCTAAAAAATAAAATATGCGCACATAGATGAAAAAATAATTTATTGAATAAGAGTTTCAAATAATAAAAATTCATTCATCAAAATCACATAATGGAACCAAGTCCCATTCATGCTACATGATCCTTAAAAATCATTGGTGGCATGCCTTTTATTAAAGGATCAGCAATCATCAATTCGGTGCTAACGTGTTCAATGACCACTTTATTCTCTTTAAATATTTTTTTATGGCTAAATACTTGATATCGATGTGTTTACTTCGACTACCACTTTTATTATTTTTAGCCAAGAAAATAACTGTTGAATTGTCACAATATAACCTTAATGGCTTAAAAATAGAATCCATAATTCTAAGTCTAAAAATGAAACTCTTCGACCATATACCATATGAGGTAGCCTCAAAACAAGAAACAAACTCAACCTCCATGGTAGAAGTAGCAGTCAAGCTCTGCTTTGCACTCCTCCAAGATATAGCTCCACCAGCAAGCATAAAAATATATCCAGATGTTGATTTTCGTAAATCAAAACACCAAAGTCTGAATCTAAGTAACCAACTATCTCCAGATTATTAATTTATTTATACATAAGCATGTAAACCCCGGTACTCTTTAGGTACCTCATCACTTTCTTTACAGCTCTCCAGTAGTCCATTCCTGGGTTACTCTGATATCTTTCCAATATTCCAACTGCAAATGCAATGTTAGGCCTTATACAAACTTGAGCATACATAAAGCTTCCAACAGCTGATGCATATAAAATATTTTATATTTGTTCCCTTTCCAGATCATTCCGCGGGCATTGATTCAAATTAAATTTGTCACCCTTCACAATGGGTAACATACTTTGTGAACAATCCTTCATCCTAAATCTCTCCAATACTTTATTGATATAGATTTTTTGGAATAGACCTCAAATACCTTGAGATCTGTCCCTATGAATCTTAATCCCATTGACATAAGATGCCTCACCTATATCCTTCATGTCAAAACTCTTGGAGAGAAAATATTTCATCTCATGTAGTAATCTCTTATCATTAGTTGCAAGTAGGATATCATCCACATACAAAATAAGAAAATAAATTTTACTTCCACTGACCTTACAGTATATACATTAATCCATGATGTTCTCTACAAAATCGAATGAAGAGATAACATCATGAAATTTTAGATACTACTGGTGGGAGGCTTGTTTCAATCTATATATGGACTTCTTGTGCTTGCAAACCAAATGCTCACCATTACTAGAGGAGAATCCTTTTGGTTGTTTCATGTAAACCTCTTTCTCTAAATCTCCATTAAGGAATACCGTTTTTACATCCATTTGACGCAGTTCAAAGTCAAAATGGGCAACCAATACTATAATGATATGGAATGAATCTTTCTTGGATACAGGAGAAGATGTTTCCATGTAATCGATTTCCTTTCTTTGAGTAAATCCTTTGGCTATGAGTCTTGCCTTATATCTTTCGATGTTACCTTGTGAATCCTTTTTTGTTTTAAAGATCCATTTACACCCAATGGCCTTTGCACCTTCAAGCAACTCAACAAGATCCCAAAATCTATTTGATGACATTGAATTCATTTCATCCATCATGGCATTGTGCCACATTTCACTGTAACTCATGGCTTGTGAAAATATTTCTGGATCATTTTCGGCCCCAACATTATAGTTAGATTTTTATAGATACACAATATAGTCACTAAGAATTATCATTTTTCTTATTCTAATAGACCTCCTTAATATTGTATCAACATGCTCTTGAGGAGTGTGCTCCACAATCGGTTGTTCAACATTTTCTAGTAATTGCTGAATAATTGGATCTACTTGATTGTTATTAGCAACTGGTGGAGTCTCAATGATTGATTGTACTACATCCATCTGAGGTGTATTATGGATGACAACCAATCTATTTGAACCATCATTCTCAGAAAATAAGTTTTGAATTTAAATACTCCCACTAATCGGGTCATTCTTAAGAAATTTTGCATTTTTTGACTCTATAAATCTAGTGATATGAGATGGACAATAGAATCTGTACCCATTGGATCTTTCAGCATATCCAATGAAATACATACTTATAGTCCTTGGGTTCAGTTTCTTTTCTTGTGGATTATAAATTCTTATTTCAGATGAACATTCTCAAATGCATATATGTCACAAACTCGGTTTCCAACCTTTCCATAATTCAAATGGTATTTTAGGAATGGCCTTGGTTGGAACCCGATTTAATATATGCACTACTATCTTAAGAGCTTTAGTCCATAAGGATTTAGGAAGCTTAGAGCTACTATGCATACTCTGTACCATGTCTAATAATGTTCGGTTTCTTCTTTCTACAATACCATTCTAATCTGTCTATCCAAGTATGGTGTATTGGGCAACAATCCCATGCTCCTCAAGAAGCCTTGCAAATGGACCGAATACTTGTCCATCCTCAATGTATCTATCATAAAATTTATCTTCTCTATCCAATCTCATGATCTTTATTTACTTCCAGCATTGTTTCTCTACTTCTATCTTAAAAACCTTAAAGGCATCTAATATTTCGTTCTTATTATGAAGTAAGTAGAGATACATGTATCGTGAATAATCGTTTATGAAAGAGATGAAATATCTCTAACCATACGAATCCATGTTTGGACTATAAATGTCAGTATGTATGATTTCTAATATTTTTGAACTCCTCTTAGTACCTTTCTTTGATATGTTAGTCTGCTTTTCCTTTATACAATCTACATACATCTCAAAATTAGTAAAATTTAGGATACTAAGTACTCTTTCATTTATCAATCTTTTAAATTCTACCAAGAGGTATATGTCCCAACCTTCGATGCCACAAAATAGAAAAATTTTTATTTATAATACTTCTTTTAATGCCTACTTTATTTTGAACATGCAATATATTATAAATAGAATTATCTTGCAAATTGATTTTGAAAAAACCATCAGACATTGTACCATTTTCAAGAAGATCATATTTATAAAATATACTGCATAATAAATCTAAAAAATTAAAGAAATATCCAAAGAGTACAAGCCTAGATATCGAAATTAAATTTCTAGAAAAATTTGAAATATAAAATATCTTTTCTAAATATAAGATAAAACTAAAATTTAAAATAATCTTGCACGTTCCAATGGCCTCTACAATTGAGCACACTCTGTTTCTCGTATGGATGCAATCATTATAAGAAAAAGAATAATTAGGTACGCAACAATAGCATAGTTAAATCATAAAAAATATTGCTAATTATATCTACCGATATAAAAAGCATCGAAAATAATACATCGGCAAAAATGCCATCATTGATTCAATTTATCGATGCTTACAATATTTCATCGGCATCGTCGACAAAAATAGTTTTCCCAACGTTTAAATAAGCATCAAAAATAATTTTTAGTGATATAAATTAGGTATCAAAAAAAACATATTTAATGATGTAAAGTAATCTTCGACAATAACTTTTACCCACGTATAATTAACATCAGAAAAAAAAATTATCTACAAAAATTAATGTTGGAAAAAAGTCTTTTGTGACCCAAGGACAATATCGCTAAACAAGTAGCGACAAAAAATTTTCATCATCAAAAAATGTTTACCTACGCTTAGTTAATGTTGGAAAAAATCTTTTTGCGATACAAGGACAACTTCGCTAAACAATTAGCAACGAAAAGTTTTTGTCGATAAAAAAAGTATTTATCTACTTTTAGTTAACATCGGCAAATCATTTGCAATACAAATTTACATCGATAATTGGTAAGCATGGCAAAAGTTGGCATGCTAGCATGCTTTTTAGCGACCGTTAATACAGATTTACCTATGTTTATTTGTATTGATAAATAATTAGCGATGTTAATTTGTATCGTTAATAATTAAGCATGGTTAAAACTGGCATAGTGGCACGCTGTTTGGCAATGTTAATTAGATTTACCTATGCTAATTTTGCATCACTAGAACCCTTTACCTACGTTTTTCTTTGCATCGCTAATTATTTTTAATCCAAAAAAATAATTTTATTTCTACTAATTTTTTAAAATCTATAGATAAATAAACATAATATAACATCCATATAATAAACAAACACATGCTAAAATCAAATTCATTCACTTTAAAATATTCATATAAAATCATGTATATATACAAAATATCATATATACAACCAATGTAAAAGATATATACAATCATAAAGAATGTCATATAAAAAAAAAGATACATCGAAATAAAATAAAACTCTATATGTTCAGCGACATATCATAGATTTGCATTAAATTAAAAAATTAAGTTAGCAAATTAATTATATAATATAAATAATAAAAATATATTAATTAAAAATAATATAAAATAATACTGATCATAGAGAACATGCGTCATCATCATCAGTGGAGTCTTGATCATAAGCATCAGCAGAAACATCGAAAGTCGTTGGGGGAGACATATGGCGACATAACTCATCAAACTTCATCCCAAATGCTGCAAGCTAGGATGAAAGCTCAGCATTGGCCCACCATAAGTCCGCTATCTTCTTCTAATGTCTCTTCTCGATCTCAGCATGTTTCATCTCTACCTCATGCAGATGAGAATCAAAAGAAACATATGCAGCTCGAGAGGAGCTAGGGGCCAAAACTCCATATCCCAATATCGTAATATAGCTAGGTCTCCTACCAAGCATCTCAGCATAGATATCGTCATCTATGGATGGGGTAGAGCCCTCAACGGGGGGTTGGGTTCGTATCTTCATTATAGAATCCTAATTAAAAAAATAAATAAATATAATCAAAAGTCTAAACTTTATAATGAAATTAAAACAAAACTTAATCAATTGATACTCACATGTCTCTCCCTAGTCCTAGAAAGCCACTCGCTCGTTGCTCAATGATGGATCCTCTGGTTGACGTCAATTCGCTCGGACAGCTATCCTATCTCGATGTCCCTCTAAAATTTATGAATGTAAGTATACAGGCACGGACATATTCTAATAAATCATCAAAGATGTATATATGTGTACTTACCAGCTCATACTGATACTATGCAAATGACTTCGATCCACCGTAATGCATCACCGTGAGCCTCGACCTGCTCTGTGAGGCCTTTTCGCAATAGATCTAATAAGTAAATGCAATCAAGATATTAGTCAACATATTACAATACCATATCAATTGAATAATCAATATTTTTATTATATATAATAGTTATACCCGATATGCAGGATTCTCATATTTGGTGCAGAGGAGATCCCAATCAAGATGTGATACACTCCTGTGCGATGTCTCACATGTTGCCGCCGCCTCATGTGCATGGAAGACCTTCTTCCAATGGCTATGGAGCTCATATCTGAATCCTCTAAGCAATCTTTCCATATACTATCAATCTCCTGAATATCAAAGTTATGCTGCAAAAATAATGTACAATATATAAGATTTATCAAAAAAATAAAAGTTAAGTAATTATCAAATAAATATAAATAAATAGAAGGATCTGTATTTAAAAAAATATAATTTATTTTTGTTACCTGCAAATGATCGAGGAGGATTTGCTGCTATGGTCTTGTAACTCTATGCCAATCAGATAGAGTCAGAAGAGCATACGAACGGATAATGATACCAATCTCGCACACATATGGATCCCTGATGTGGCATTTTAGTGGTATGATATATCTCGGTGGGATGATAATCCTCATCCTCTTCTCGAGATGTGCTCTCCTCCACTCCTTCAGCTTCTCATTTCTAGCGGCTCCATGTGTCTGCCTAATCACAGTATCAGCAGCTGCAGCAAAATAAAAAGTTTAAAATCGATTATTTATACATGATAAAAATTTAAAGTAAATATAATATAAAAAATTATAATATATAAAATCAATCTATGGTTGGAGATAATATGCCTGCTTCAATAGTGTGCTGCTGAGATGAAGAGATATCGACATCTCCATGTCGATCCTCCCCAACAGATCATCCTCC
This sequence comes from Cocos nucifera, assembly GCA_006176705.1. Lineage (NCBI taxonomy): Eukaryota > Viridiplantae > Streptophyta > Magnoliopsida > Arecales > Arecaceae > Cocos > Cocos nucifera. The sequence continues at coordinate 140,170 of QRFJ01000867.1, forward strand.
TAGTGGCATAGCTTAAAATTAGTTATTTATAAATGATAAAAAACTAAAGTAAATTAAATATATAAAATTATAATATATAAAATCAACCTAGAGTGGCTAATGTGACCATCTGATCATCAGGAGATCGCTGCTGAGAAGTTGATGCATCGACATCTCCTCGTGGGCCTTCTCTTCGAGATCGTCCTCCGGTGCCATGTCTGTATCAAATATATATTAGAGATAGATTAATATTGATAAAAATTATATCAATACTAAATGATATATGAAATTTAAGATATATAAGTTTCTTAAAAAATTATATATTATCAATTAATATATATATCTTCAATAGAAGGATTATCGATATTTTCATCATCATAATCCACCAATGTATAATCTTCCTCTTCAACATTTATGATATTGTCATCATTGTCATCATAATCCTTCGAGACGTTCAGATTTAATTCACTAACATCAATATTATCAGCTGGCACGTCATCCCTAATCAGAGAAGATGTGCTTTCAGTATCGGCACTGTACTATCTCAAGTCAGCTATATTCTATTCCTTCTGAAAGAAATCCTCATTTGTTTCTATCTTGGAACAAACATGTATGTCATAAACACTCCTTGGTACAATCTTTTGTACAATATGCTATTCATCCTTATATCTCATTTTTTTAGGTATAATACCTACTTTGCCTGACTAGCGAGTATGAAAGGATCATATTGGCACTATATTTTTACAAAGTTGATGCTTATGAAGTATGCATCTTGATGAATACCCATCTTATTATTGTTGATATCCCATCATTGGCATTTCAACAAGTAAACAAATCATTTTGACTCATATTTTAACTATATAATATCTAAAAGGATACCATAATATTCAATCTCATTATCTCCATCGATTCCTATCATCAAAATTTTACTATTTTGAGTCCGCTGCTGCATATCAAGCTTCCTTGTATGAAATCTCATACTATCAACAATACATAAGCTATAACATGAAACTCTAGGATCGAGGTGGCATGCCAAATCATATAATTCATCGGTTGCACCATCTTCTTTATTATGATACATTAACATCATCTACAACAACATATATATAAGTTAAGATAAATCATCTCTGTGTACATTATATTTAATAAAAAGTTGAATAAACTATTATTATGCTTACATGTTGTCTGAACTAAGCTGTGAACTCCTTTCGATATCGTTCCTCGATATCTTTATTATTTTATTGCAATAATATATATCTATACTCTCTACCATAAATGCATGCTTATTATTATTTTAGCTTATGAAAAGTATATAATGTTGATTACGTAAAGATACTCACTCCATAAAATGATAGATTTTTTTATAATTATTTAGTATATAGAAATGTGTCAGCTTGCATTCTTCTATATTCATATGTTTGTACTTTCTTTCACTAATGGAATGAATATTAATCTTAAAAATAGATAATATAGATTCAATGTCGGCCCACATCCTATCTGTATTGTGCTTTTCATGATTGAATCATGTTTCCACATCATCAAGGTACATCAAACAGAATATAAGATACTCTGTGGAGATATATGCTTTCGTAATTGAATCTTTTGGATATGCCTTATTTCGCACATATTGTTTCAACTTATATAAGAATCTACACATACAAAATGATAAAAAATATAAAAAAATAATTACTTTTTGTTATGATTATAAATTAAGTAAAAAAATTAGCTTTTTTATAATATTATTATCATTCAATAGGATACATCCATCGGTACTAAACTGGCCCGGCAAGCAAAGCCTTCTTTGAAAGATGAACCGTCAAGTATACCATAATATTTAAAAATGATGGTGAAATTTTTTTTTTCCAGCTTATACAATAATACAACAATATTTGATTGAAGCTTCTCAAGTATATCAATTTGGAGTTTTCGACAATATAATTCTCAAAAGAAAATATCCAATTCAATAAGTGTATTCTGTACCTCTACGATAGAGAAGCCATGCATCACAATAGGTATAAGATGCTGCAACATAACATGCGAGTTGTGAAAAATTAAAAAATTATGACCATCCATTATCGATGCTTTGTATTAAATGCCGACACAACAATGTTGCCCAGTTATGCAACTCAAGAGAAGGGTGAATTGGATTTTTAAAATTTTAAAGCTAAATTAGAATAACAAAGATAATATGATGATATGCAATTTATATGAGGTGGATGATTTAAGTGAGGTAAAAAGATAAATAGTAAAAAAGTAAGTATTTAATAATATAAAGATGAAAAAAGAGCAAGCACACCATAAATAAGATTTATAGTGGTTCGGTGCCAATCTTGCACCTACATCCACTCTCCAAGCTCCTACTTAAAAATTCAAATCCACTAAATGTATTCAACAAGAATACAACGTCGGTATCTCTGATTCTAGCTATCCCAAGCTAGAATATTTATTTTTCAAATACAAGCCAACCCAATATAATCTGATTTAAGATTTGAATCAATCTTTCCAAGTTTTGGAACATCCAAAACTTAAATCAAAATAATAAAACAGAGTATGAGGGTTAACAACAATGAAATACAAAGTTAGCTCCTTTAATAAGCAAATAAAACATTAAAAATTTTTTACATAATAAAGAAAGAAGCTTTTCTAATTTTTCTCAAAGTTGTTGAAGACTTGAATGAGTATTTAAGGGATTGGTGAGCTTAAAATGAAAGTTTCTTTGCTTGAAGAGGGCTTTTTGCTTAGGACTGAAATGAATGTTTGAATCTCTTCTTTTCTTTTCTCCTTTTTAAGTCTATATATCTTCAATAAGTGTTAGAAAAAAATTTGGACAAGATTAGAGCCATTGGAAGACTTTAAATGCACATTAAATATGGTCAAAATAGATAAAAAAATAGTCATTGTAGAGATTTTCCATCGTAGGGGTTGACTCTGGGGTCGTCCCTTGCACATGGGTCGATCCTAGTATCGACCTCTATGGTGGAAGTTAATAAATGCCTAGTTTCTATATTTTTGATCTTTGGAATAGCAGAGGTCGACCCTGGATCAACCTTTGGCATAGGAACAGCATGCCAAACAGCCCATTTTAGCAAGAAAAGATCTAGGGGTCGATCCTTTTCTTCAAAATTATTTTTTTTAAATATATATCCAAAAATCATGAAACTATCTTCAATAGATCAAAAATCTTTTAGACTTATTCTTGAGGCTTCTAAAATAGATTTTCTTCAATTTTATAAAATTTATGATTTTGCTCATCGTCATCTTTCTTTCTAATTTTTTTCTAAATTATGCATTCAAAATTTATAAAACTACCTCCAATAGATCAAAAATCTTTTAGGCTTGTTGTTGAGGCTTTCGAAACTTATTTTCTCTAACTTTATAGAATTTATAATTTTGCTCCTAAAGGATCGATCCTTTTCTTCAAAATTGATTTTCTCTCAAAATATACATTCAAAAATTATGAAACTACCTTCAATAGATCAAAAATCTTCTAGGCTTATTCTTGAGACTTCTAAAATAGATTTTCTCTAACTTTATAAAATTTATAATTTTGTCCCTCATCATCTTTCTTCCTAATTTTTTTTTAAATTATACATCCAAAATTTATAAAACTACCTCCAATAAATCAAAAATCTTCTAGACTTATTGTTGAGGCTTCCGAAATATATTTTTTTTAATTTTATAAAATTTATAATTTTTCTCCTAAAATATAATAAATCTTTTTTTAAGCCAAAATCATTAGTAATCTCCTTAAATATTTTATAATCATCAAAATCAATTCTTGGAGCAACAAATGACAATATCGATAATTATATTTGCCGACGTTTAGTGTGTAGCATAGTTAATTATTCAATTTTTATTGATGTTTAAAATTTTGCGTAGTTAATTATGATCTTTATCTATGCAAAATATTACATAGATAAATTTTGTGTCGGTAAAGATCCTTTTTTTTATAGTGAATGCTCACTGCTCACTGATTTTCTATAGTTTTGAAAGCCCTGCAAGATATTTAAAATATGAATTATAGAACCAAAATCAATTTACCAAGTGTTATGACAAATATCAGCTATATTAGATTCATAACAAATTAGAGATGCAGGTTTACTTTTTTTTTTCCAACCAAAGCTTGTACTTGACGCAATCCTTCTTCATGTGCCCCTTCTTTTTACAGAAGAAACACTTGGACTCCTTCATGCCAGCCTGAATGGGTGCTTTACCATTTTTCTTTTGTTTGGCTTGTTATTTCTTCTTTCCTTATATTACCATATGTGCACTTTCATCGAGTTCCATGAGTAGCCTTCCTTCCTCTTAAACACACATGGTTAAGAGTTTATTAATTGACCATTTTTCTTTATGTGTGTCATAAGAGATTTTGAAAGATCCATATTGCTACAGAAGAGAATTTAGAATAAAATGTATAAGAAAAGATTCAAATATATCAATTTCAAGAGACTTCAATTAAGCTAGAATGTTCCTCATCGACATGATATGCTCACACACCTCTAACACTAGTGAGCTTCATTGATGATAACTTTGTCATAAGGATATTAGCTAGGGCCTTATATGAAGACTCAAATTATTTATCAATAGTCTTCAGCAAATCCCTAATATTACTATGCTCTCCTATTGAATCATGTATACTAGCAGAAATTTTTGCCTTTATGAACATCATGCTGAGGTGATTAGATCGCTTCCAACGATCATACAAGATAATATGAGCTTGAGTGCTAGTATCAGTAGGAGTAGGTGGTCCATCTTTTCAAATAGCATAATCAATATCCATGCATCCTAATTGAAGAAGAATCCTCTCTCTCCGGACCTTATAATTATCATAATTTAATTCGAAAATATCACATTTCACATCAAAAAAATTCACAAGATGCATAACTATATAAAAGGAAATACACACACACACACACATATATATATATATGTGCTTATGTTACAAAATTGAGGTAGACATATAATATACTTGACCAATGTAAGACATGTAAATTATACTTTAAATATAAATCAAATAATAAGATATAAACTACCTATGGGCCAAGTTTCTATCTAAAGGATTCATAAATAATTTTATACAACTTTATAATCAAACTAACAAATTATATTTCTTTTTCTTAATTTCTATGGATAGATTAAGAAAAATAATTTATTATTTCATCCTAATCAATCATACAAATATAATAAATTTTTTTATGGGATGAGATCTATTATATTTGAATATGATCAATCACAATTGATGTCCTTTTCCTATATGTGATCCATGGAGGTTTAATATATAATTTAGTGTAATTAGAGATGCTGTGGCTAATATCTAATTAATTAAAATTACATAGATCATAAGATATCTAATTTTATACATAAAATTAACTAAGTAACATGTATGTATCATCATGTATCATAAGACAATAAGAATTCTATAATTTATGCATAAATCTAGGAGGAAAAATTAAATATTAATTATTTTTTTTAATTGGGTAACTAGGTTTGGACCTAAGACTTAAACCACCATTTTATATGAGATTGAGAGGGAGAGCGAGAGGACGAAGAACCGAGGATGCCGAGAAGAGAGAGAGAGAGAGAGAGAGAGAGAGAGGAAGATACGACGCCCATCACCTGATCAAGAAAAATTTTCCCGCCATTGTCAGCGGCATCTGTAGCTGTGACGGAGGAGAAAGAGATGGAGCCGACGATCTGGTGCAGCTCTCTGACAAGCTCTCTAACTGCATCCTGGCCCTCCTCCCTCTCTGCATCCTCCTCGCCCTTCGTCCCACCTGCAAGCGCTTCCACTCCCTCCTTTCTTCTCCGATCATTGCCCAAACTCTATGACTGCTATCCCAAAGCCTAAAACCACCGCCCGATGCTACGTCGGCTGAACTATAGCGCCAGCGGCCGGACCTAAAATGCCGTCCGACCGCCAATGAGCCTGTGGTTGGCCGGCGTTTCACTAGATGGGAGGTCGTCCCTTAGATCCAGCCCGACAGCTGCCAGAAGATATCCATATGGCAGACCGCCACCATCTTCATAGGATCGGTCATCGGCGATTAGGAGAAGGATTTGCCGGATTATTGAGATCTGGTGAGCAAGCGATGATTCCTTCAATCAATCGGTTACATGGGGCTTTGCCGATCCATGCATCCAGAATATTTGCCGTCGATCGACTAAGCGCGGCTACTGGAATAGGTCGCTGAAAAGGGGGCACTGGACACTGGGCCAGAGAAATAGCCGACCGTCGATAATGGAGAGAAAAAGTCCAGAGCTACCATGGCCCCCAACATGCCGGTGATAGGCCGATCGACAGCTACCAAAAGAGCGCGGATCGGCGATCCACCTGGCAACCGACTGGATATTGGCCGGAGAATCAGCCGCTGCCGAGATGGGAGGGAAAAGAAAGAAAAACCTCCGGACCGACTCCCAGCCAAATAAACCAAAAAAATAAAAACAAGGAAAAACCTGTCATTTGTCGTCCAAAAAGATCATAAAAATGCACTGGTATCAACTGTAAATATTTTATGACGTTAATAATTATATTAATCAATCAAATAACATAATAAAAATTCATGAACCTAAAATAGGATACTAACCTTCAGCCACGCTTTTCTAAACTCTAGTAATCTCTCATGTAGATGGTGAACTGTTTTAAGAAGTTATTGGGCATAGGAACCCTTACGCATGTATCATATATATATATATATATATATATATATATATATATATATATATATATATATATATATATGATATGTTTTAAGAAGTTATTGGGATGTATCAGATATGGTATTCATCTTTCCAAGAAGATGTGCCCTAGCACATCTGAGGAAATAGAACACATGAGCAAAATTTCTTATGCTTCTGCAATAGGGAGCCTCATGTATGCCATGCTATGTACACGACCTGATATAGCCCATGCTGTGAGTGTCACAAGCAGATATCAGTCAAATCCAGATGAAAAACACTGGACTTCTATGAAATATATCCTTAAGTACTTAAGAAGAACTAAGGATATGATGTTGGTCTTTGGTAACGGAGAACTCCAAGTTCAGGGATACACAAACTCAGATCTCATATCTGATATAGATGATCGAAAGTCGACATCTGGAAGTCTGTTTGTGTGCAATGGTGGTAGCTGTTAGCTGGAAGAGTTCCAAGCAAATAGTGATAGCAGATTCCACCATGGAAGCAGAATATATCGCTGCATCAGAGGCTGCGAAGAAGCATTCTGGTACAAGAAGTTTGCTGCAGAAATTGGAGTAATGCCATCAGATGCCATTCCTCTATACTGCGACAATAATGGCGCCATAGCCCTTGCTAAGGAGCCGAGGTCTCACCAGAAATCCAAGCACATTGAGCGGCGATACCACCTCATCCGATTACCTGAGAAGATTACGTCGAGGTCAAGAGAGTCAACTCCACAGATAATGTGGCAGACCCACTTACAAAGCCGTTGGGCCAGCAGAAGATCGAAGCCCACCTTGAGAAGATGGGACTTAGACTTGTAGCCAATTGGCTTTAGGACAAGTGGGAGATTGTTAGATATATGTGCCCTAGAAGCCAGAATTGGCTGACACTTGTAATACACTTCTAGGGGCAAAATTATAATTTTGACTATAATCAATAAAATGGGTTATTTTCTATCACATATGTGTATTTAGTGTCTGTGATACATCCTTTGAGTTAATGGTAATGATAATTCATATTTTCAAGAGTTGAAAATTTAAGACATGAATAATCATTATTAACTCATAAAATGCTCTCCTGACCATAGGATCATCACGAGGATGGTGATTGATCCGAAAGGTTGGTGTACAATCGCTTCTCTTTAGTAGATGAGTCTTGAGTCTATGGTGTGGAGACACCGGAGCGAGAGTACAGGTACTCGTTAGAGAACGAGGGCACTGAGCGTGACCACCTCGAGTAGTCATTAGGAAGTCTACCTTCTCGTCAATGACTGACTCGATGCTGCAGTAGTGTGTCTGGTTCTTTGACCTGAGGTGCATCGGCAGTTCACCTTGAGGGTGTTATAGTTTGACTACACCATTACTCGGATCTCCTAGCCATATGGAATCCTGAGGTGTATGTTGGCTATAGCATGTTCATTGTAGGAACTGGATTGCATCAAGATGGAATCTATCTACCTCGGTGGTAGAGGAGCAGCCCTATGATGATCATGAGAATCAAGTCCAGAAATCCATGGCCATGGTAGAGTGAAATAATAGAAAGAGTTTCTATTTAGATTTTCACATTCGGACTTGAATCGAATGATTACATCATATGATAGAGACTAGGGTTTGACGAGTTTCACCTTAACCCTAATCTGATCGGGGCTCAAGATAGAAGAACTTAATCACACAGGTAGCTGCACCAAGAGGTTCGCATTCAGCTCTGATGGGTTGCCACCATATACTGCTAGGTGTCACTGGTGGATTTTGGGAGCAATTAGAATGATTTAGATGATCGATCATTCTAGCTGTTCGAATCAGAAGAGTTCTGATCCATCGAAAGGAGTTTCGATGATGTCGATGATAGAGATCATGACATATCCCATTACCATACAGAACTGAACCTAACTGGGTCACACAAATAAGGGTTTGAATCTGGTGATCATCAATTGAACTGATCTAGTTCAATTGATCTGAATGAGATTCAATTAGGTTCAAGAAAATCGTGCTAGCACTCGATTGAACCTAACGTTCTTCTTTTACTATCATAAATAAGTTGTCCTGACTGAGCCAAAGGAGTTTGTGCTCAATCAGAGGCCTTCATATGGTCTGACTGGAGGTTGTCCAAGTCAGAAAAGGTTGTCTTATTTTGTAAGACATTACCTGCCATTTTTGGTCACCTGCCATTTCTTGTTCTTTGACTTTGGTCAAAAGTCTACCTTTGACTGGTCAAACATGTTGACCATTGACACTTTGACTTTTGACCACATGTCATGCACCTATTGGAGAGCTGGTGGGGGCCTGTCCCCCTGCCAGAACCTGGCAAGGAGGAGGGTGCACATGCCACCCTAGGCGTGTGCCCAAGTTGGAGGCGCCTAGGAGTCCTTGTTGGATAAGGACTCCACCTCCCTTTTGGATTCCAATTAGAGTTCTTCTAAGAATCCAGTTTGACTGGATCTTAGGCACCCTCTAAGGAGGAATCCAGGGGACTCTATTTCAACCAATCAGATTTAGATCTGATTTCACAAAGGAGTTGTGATTGGTTGGGAAGAAGAGGAGTTGGATCACAAGCTTAGTCTATAAATAAGACCCTGCGCCCAACTCAAATTAAATGAGATTATTGAATCAGAATTCCCACCCCAAGGCTGCCTCTCCCTCTCCTCCTCCATGCCAAAGCTTCTTCTCCCTCTCCTCTCCACGTCCAAAAAGTTTTGGATTTTTGTTGGTGCGATTCAGATCAAGAGAAAGGCGATCAAAAGCTAAGAAAGGCTGCACTGCTGCAAAAGGACGACTGCTGATCTTCAAAAGGAGTTTTGAAGATCCTCCAGATCAGATCCAGATCTAATTTTTGGAGGTGTGATAGAGGAGAAGAGGATCTTCAGATCCAGTCCGAGTGGATACTGGTAGAGGCCAGGCACTTGCGTGGCTAGATCCAGAACCTTCCGCTGCATACAGGATCATCAACAGGGTAATAGGATTACCCAAATCAGGTAAATTAAATTTGATTTAATTTATGCTTATTTTATTTTATTTATTAAAATAATAAGAATCAGATCTGAAACATATATCAAGATCTGATTGGGATCAAGAGAAAAATTTTGAAATATATCTTTTGATCTGATCAGATCTGAACGAACTTGGATTGAAAAATCAGGATTTTTCTTCACATTTTCCTTACCTAAATTGTTATGGAGATGACTGGGTCAGTAATAACCTGGTTAGTATATTTTGGTTATGGCAACTAGAATTCTATTTGGGTTTGGAAGCATTTGAAATACTGTACATTAATATCATCATATTATTAGGCGTCAAGACTACATCTTACAGACCAACATCAGTTTCCTATCATATCTACTTGGGAAGGCTCTTATTATAGCTTCTGTATCAAGTTATTCCTTTGAAATGGTTGGGGCCCTCATGGATCTCAGCTTACTTTCTCATTTTCATCCTAGTATTACGGTATGTGTTGCTGACTCCATAGAAATTAATCAACACTACCACAGAAAGAAGTTACGACAGCGCATATTATGATAGTGGTTTCGAAAACCACTGCAATAGGACCTACGGTAGCAGTTACAAAGAACCGTTAATATAGATCTGATCTATAGTAGCGGTTTATACTAACCGTTGTCATAGATCAGAACTATAGCAGCGGTTTAACATAACCGCTGCAATAAATATGACATATGGCAACGGTTGATAAAATCGCTACCATAGGTCAAACCTATGGCAGAGGTTATAAATAACTACCACTATAAATTCAGCATATAACAGCGGTTATATGTAACCATTGCTGTAGGACAATCCATAGCAGCAGTTGTAGATAACCACTGTCATATCTTTTTTATATTTTTATTCTAAATATTATATAATTTTAATATTTAATATCCATCTTCACCATTCATTATCTAAATAATTATCATTAGAGTGTCGTCATAAAAGGCCACCTCGATCTGATAGTCCTAGCTTTATCAATCAAAAAAATTTAATTTCGACAACCACGAATGATGATACAATGATTTGATAAATAGAGACCACCAATGAGTCCGAAAATCTATAACGATGATCTTGGTGATGTTTGTAGCATACTATCAAAGTTTTACTTCAATTAAATATTATTATCATGGATAATTTAGTATGGAATAATTTCAGCTGTTAAATAAGAAATAAGCGATCAAAGGGCCAAATGACGTCCGATTATGAGATAATTTTTTAGTTAAATGATCTTTATTATAATTTTAATCATTTTATACAGCGATGATCATAAAATTTAAATCATTTTTGTATGAACTATTCATGTTAAGCAGATCTTGCAAAAGCTCTAGTATAATTACCAACGGAGTTTAAGAATGGGCATCAAGTAATGCATAGTTTTAGATCATTCTTAGACTCATGATTTAAATTTTATAATCACTACTCTAAAATGATTAAAGTAATAGCCAAGATTATTTATAAAAAAAATTATCTTATAATTAGACTCTTTGGATCACTCGTTTATCATTTAACGGTCGAAATTATCCTATACTAAATTGACCATGATAATGATATCTGATTGAAGTGAAACTTTAATAGTATACTACAAACATCACCAAGATCATTATTGCAGATTTTCAGATCCATCGAAGGTTTTCATATTTTAAATCATCACACCATCATTCGTGGTCGTCGAAATCAAATTTTACTGATTAATGAAGCTATGGCTATCGGATCGAGGCAGTTTTTTGTAACGGCATCCTAATGATAATTATTTAGATAATGAATAGTAAAGATGGATATTAAATTTTAGAATTATGCAATATTTAAAAAAAATTAAAAAAAAATATTTTCAACCTACGGCAGCAGTTATTGAGAATTACTGCCATAGATCTATGGCAGCGGTTTTCAGTAACCATTGCCATAGATCTAAAGCAAGGTTCGAAAACTATTGTCATAGGTAGATTTTTTTTCTCAATTCCACCCCTAATTTCATTTCCCTCCGAGCACTCTCTCTCCCTCCTCTCCGCCGTCGGTGAGGCCCTACCCTCTATTTCCTTCTCGAACTGGCGTCGAGTCCTCCCCTCCATTTTCTTTCTCGACCCTCGACTCTGCCACCTCCCCCTTTTCCTCCTTCTTCCTTATTCTCTCCACCGCTGACACCACCACCTCCCCGCTTGCCCCTTCTTTCCTGATCGGCCCGACCGCCAGCCCTACCACCTCCCCACCTCCTTCTTCCTCTATCGGCTCGTTTGTCGGCTTCGCCACCTCCCTCTCCTCCTCTCTTACCTACTCTTTCTCTCCTCTCTTCTCCAACCAGCCCAACCGCCGACCTCGATCCCTCTCTGCTCTCTCTCTCTTTCTCTTCTCTCTTTCCTCAGCCCGATCCGCCCCCTCCTGCTCTCTCTCTTCTCTCTTCCCCGATCGATCCGACCGTCGGCTCCGACCCCTCCCTGCTCTCTCTTCTCTCTCTCCTCTCTCCTCGACCCGATCCATCCTCTCCTACTCTCTCTCCTCTCTTCCTCGGCCAGCCCGACCGTCGGCCCCTACCCCTCCCTACTCTCTCTTTCTCTTTCTCTCCTTTCTTACCTCAGCACGATCCACCCCCCTCTCTCTCTCTCTCTCCTCTCTTCCCACAACCCAACCCTGCCTTCTTCCTACTCTCTCTTTTTTTCTTTCTCTCTCTTCTCTCTTTCTATCTCACTATCTTATGTCTCTCTTATTTTGTAGGCTACCTCTAGCGCCGCCA